>ML785763.1:803357-815446 GCA_009831015.1 Picea engelmannii | reverse complement strand
AGTGTTGTAGTGTGTTTGATATGTTTGACTTGTGTATTTGATTGTTAGATTTTAAGCATGCACAACTCAAAAAAGGACAAAGCAAACCCACAACACAAATCCCCCTAAGGGGATGAAGAAACTGGGCACAAAGGGCCAACTTTTATTTGCACTATTACAGTGGAGAAAAAGAGTTCTCTTTGAGCTTTTAGCTCTCTTAGAAGAAGAGAGATCCTTATTATTGGATCGTTAATAAAGATACAAGAAGAAAAGACAGAAAAAAAGAAACTTCGTTTTGATGAAGTCACAACCCCCGGGGTTCTCGAAAGCCTTGAATTTCGCCCAAAACAGGCGGAATCTCCTCTTGGACCTGTATTTGCTGCAACAAAACAACAAACAAATGAAGTTAGAAACGATGGAAAGAAGTTTTAAACAAATAAAATTTTTTACCAAATTTTTCTGAAAAATATTCCAAGGCAAAAATGTAAATTTTAGGGTTTTTATGAGGCTTTAAACAACCTAACTTAGGCTCTTTTTAGTGACTTCTGTTTGCTGTTTTAGGAAAACAAACAATAAACCTCTATACAGATTGATAAACAACTTAAAACTAAGCAAATAAATTTGATTAGGTTTCTAGGTGAAAAGACCAAAGAAACTGCTTCAAACTTGCCTAGATCTATATTTAAAATTGATAAAATTTAGCCTAGATCTAGCAAACCATGCATGCAAACTTTAGATATTTAATAATGAAATATAGACTTATTCTAACTTGCATGCAATCAAAGAAAGAGAGAAGAAATGAATTTTTTTGGTTTCTGGAGCTTCCGTCTGAGCCTGGAACTTTGAGCTATGGGGTTTTCTTGGTATGAAAAGAGGGAGCTTGATCTTAAATCCTTGGACGATGACAATGGAAGTCATCACCTGTCAATGCTCCGCTTTGAGGAACCTGTAACTACACACTTCAATCCTGCACAAAACTGTTAAAGGCCTTCCCTACACACACAACTCACAAAGCATGTTAAATTCAACCAAAAATAAAGCATGCATTGAAGAATCTATGAAGTAAAGAAGAAGTAAGAAAAATCAGCCTAGATTACTCTTAGCCTATCATATGATAGCATACCTTCAAAGCTTTAACAATTAAGCATAAAATTGAAATGTAAATCAATACATGTTACCTCATAAAAATATTTGCATTTTGGTTAAGACAACCACACATTTGAGTCCACACCAAGATAGCTCCAAAGACTTTTTATTCCAAATGCTTATAACAATATTACAATAGCTTCTTCGCCCAAGACTGAACTAACTAATGGAGAGGTCAACCCTTTCTTATATAGGAAGTGGGGTGACAATTCCCAAGTAGAGACGCGCTAGGGTTAGGTTTAGGGTTTAGGGAATGCGTGGCGATATGAGGGAATTACGTGGGAGTGAAGAGTAGATGCGTGGGAGTGAAGGGGAGTGTAGTGGAGAGGTGTTAGGTAAAGGGGAGAGGAAGTGGAATGAAAGGGGAGTGGAGGCAAGTGAAGGGAAGTGTGAGTGGGAGTAAGTGGGAGTGATGGGTTAGTTAAGTGAGGCGTGGGTCCCTTAAGAGATGTGCTAGGGTTTGGGAATGCGCCACTTAGGAGAGGGAGTCGAGTTCTCTCATTGGGATCTCCTCCCAACTCCATGTCACTTCAAACAAGTCGACTTCTCCCTAATTAACTCGCCTTTAGGCCTCAGTCAATTGGGGACATGAAAAAACATGTCTCAATCATGTTCCCTAGTTCTCCTAAAATTTAGGAGATTAATTAAATTACTCCTTTTCCATAAATTTCGAGTAAAATTGATTTTTTAGTGATAATAATTACTTTTTAGTCTCGAAAGATGGGAAATAGGGGTTTACATCATACTCTGGATTGGAAAACGACTGTAAATATGGCATCTGACAACGTTTGATGCCATACTTTTTACATTTATTGACTTAGAATTAATAAATTCCATTTTTGCAGAAATTTAATTAATTCAGTGAAAACTTAAAAAAAACCTTTCAAACCTAGCCGCAATTTCCAAATGATTCAAACACTATGTCCTAGTATGAGCTTGTATACATTCAGACACTAGACATTGGATTTTCCATGCCAAAACCTGCGTGCCAACGCATACTCCGGCTTTGAAGCTAAGTCTTTTGAGGGAAAAAACTTAGAAATTATTTTTTCTTCTCACTAAGGCAAGTGGAAAAAATAATTAACAAGTAGAAAAAAACACTCCAAAGTATGTGCTCACTCCTGGTCTTGGGTGGCCAATAGCCTTTTACAATCTCTCATACTTAGGACATTTATTACAATGGTGGAAATGCGGAAAAAAAAGGTTTTTCATAAGACCTGCTGAACTCTGAAATCTGCAAATATGAGCACTGATTGTTCATTCTCTGGCGGCTCTTCAGAAAATCCAGCTTGTGCAAACTGGTGGATAACAGTAACCATTGATTTAATTACTAAATTGCCTCGAACAACAAGGCAACATGATTCCATTATGGTAGTGGTGGATAAATTGACAAAGGCTGCTCATTTTGTTCTCGTAAAAATGATTCATACAACAACTAATATTGCAGAAATTTATATGAGGAAATTGCTAGGTTGCATGGAATACCTAAGGCAATTGTTTTAGATAGAGATACAAAGTGTACTTCAAACTTTTGAAGGGGATTGTTTAAAGGATTTGGTACAAATCTGAACTTTATCATAGCATACCATCCACAGTAAGATGGGCAAACAGAGAGAGTCAACCAAGTGATTTAAGACATGTTGAGAATGTATGTGATGGATAAACCATCTTAGTGGGAACATTACTTGCATTTGGCTAAGTTTGCCTATAATGATGGGTATCAAGCTTCATTGAAGATGAGCCCATTTGAAGCTTTGTATGGTAGAAAATGCTATACTCGAGTGAGTTGGGACAACCCAGTAGACAGTGTAGTAATCGGGCCAAAATTGCTTAAGGATATGGAAGAACAGATGGTTAAAATTAAGCAGAATTTGAAAGTATCACAAGATAGACAGAAGCGTTATGCAGATAAGAACATGACAACTAGAGAATTTAAAGTGGGAGAGCATGTGCTTTTGAAAGTGAAGCCCAAGAAGAGCTCGTTGAAGTTGGGCATTTGTACCAAGCTAGCAACCAGATTCTATGGTCCTGTTTAGATAGTGGACATAATAGGGCCAGTAGCATACTTGCTTGCATTGCTTGTTTCCATGAACGTGCATAATGTATTGCATGTCTCTTTGTTGAAAAAGTATGTACATGATCCTAACCATGTTATTGATTGGAATTTGTTTAGATGGAGCTAGAAGGAGACTTTCGGGTCCAACTGGTGTGCATATTGGATAGGAAGGTCAAAGTGCTCCAGAATTGAGCCATATGATTGATAAAGGCTCAACGGACCTGCTATGGCCCTGAAGATGATACTTGGGAGCATGAAGATGCCATCCAGGTAGAGTACCCACGACTTTTTGAAGACTTTTGAAATTTTGATTTTTTCTCTTTTGTATATGCACAGAGGACAGTGCCAAAATAAGGGGGAGGGGAATGTAATACCTCGATTTTGAGTCCCCAGATTAATAATGTATTTTTGTATGTTTGAGGAAAGGTTGGAGTGTCTGTAAAGTTGAAAGGCCGGAGAGCCTAGAAATGTAATGGTTTGAATATTAATAATAAAATGCATCGCTCGCTGCAAGACGAACAAGGACAAAGATAAGGGGCTATGATTCCACTAGAGAGTTGGCTAAAGGGGCTAAGTCTTTTTATTATATTTTATTTACCCATCTTGGATTTAGTTGGGAAAAGTGGTTACCTGAGCTTCTTGGGGAAGGCCATGTGGTGCTTTATTGCATGTAATTATATAAACCCCGCTTTTGCGTTGTTTGGGGTTACTCACTCTTTTTGGTTCACCATTCATTGTTACTTGTTCCTCATTCATTCTTGGTCACTCTGGTTTTGGGGCATGTCAAACGAATTGTTGGGGGAAAAGAGCCATTGCTTGTTGGTTGTGAGTAATTGTTGATTATTCTAGGAAGGAATGGAAGCATGTGTGCATGAGAATGATGGCAGTTGTGAAAGAAATGTCCACAACTAAGAATCCTTGGAGTTTCCAACATTGAGATTTCTTGACCAATAGCACTGGAGCTCTGGAAAAGAAGTGGAACAACCTGAGGGAATGCATTGCAGAGAAAGGGGTTCATTTCTTTGGGTTGTGCAGGCTAAAGGGGAAGAGAGATGGTAAAATAGGATTGCTATGTGGTTGGGAAAACTGTGAGAGCTTGTTAGCTAAGTGTTGTGTGTTTTAGAGTCGGCCTAGGACCCCTCCTTTTGGATTCATAGCTCTGCCTCGGGTGTAATATCCCCGTATCCTCGGATCTCAATATCATTTGCTAGCTTTGGGGTTTTGACTGTAGATCTGATGCGCTGAGGTTTCTGGTTGAGTTTCAAAAGGTTTATGGATGCGTTTTGCTGTGTTTAATAGTTTTATATAGTGCATGCAAATAGATTTGGGACCATAACCAACTCAACAATTTTATTAAGCAAAATAACAGACAATATACTGCAATATGTGAAAACTCAAACAAATCTCTTCAACTAGATCTCTATAGATGGTGATCTTAACTGGAATACAAACAAGATACTGGAAAATACCGATAGATAGATGGATCTGAGATCTGCCGGGTAGATCCACTGCATGCAAGGAGGGAAGTGTTGCATGCAACCAAAAATGTGCTGCCAAACTACTGCAGAAGATTGGATAATTCGCCCTAGTGGCAATACTTGGCAGAATGGCCTGAGAGCTGTCCCAGATGAGCTGCCCTGTTCCCAAGAACACTCTCCCTCCCTCAGAGATGGGACATCGAATCTCTGTTGTACTATTAGAACCTTGAATGGATGTCCATACCCCCACGCACTGCAAACTGGTAAACTGGCACAATCTGGGTGATTCACCTGTTAGAAATTCGTGAGATTTGTCTCACTGGAAGTGCCCTGGTCTACTCTGTAATGTTCCTAAGAAATTTTTTGCCCGGAACCAAGGGTTGTTTAACTGTTTATTTGTTGGTTCAATGTGTTTTGCAGATTTGCTTCATGAAGTTGTGCATTTAGGGTTTGTACTTAGAAGATCATAGCATGGAGATATAGATCTGCACATATAGCATAAGAGAATGACAAGATACAAGCAAAGAACCCCCTGACAAAGTATCAAGTTGAATGATGAAGATCTGACCCCTCAGATGGATGAATCCTCCTTCTCTTCAACTCGTGCCAAGCTCTAATAAATCATATGACAGAGAAACTACCTCCAAAATGGGCTAGAAAGGGTGCCCTAGGCCATACAAAGAAAACCCATAAGTCCTTAGGCCCAAAATCCATCTCCTCTTCCTAGATCGAATGATTCTTCCTCAGATTGTGTGCCCTCTTGCTGGAAACCCCCTGAAGCTGCGCATTTCCTCTTCCTGTGTTGATGAACGTGATCTGTACCAACTGTAGAATGGTGAGGGAGGATTATTGCACCTTCGTGACCAAGCTTGGATTAGGTTAGGTGGGATCTTTCACCATTGAGTTGATCTCTAGGGTTTGTTATCCCAAAACCCTCAAAACGTCTTTGTGCTCAAGAGCCCAAGATGCAAATGTACTAATAATCCAGAATGAGTGAGAGATGCACCCTCCTTTTCTTTTATACCCTGATCTAATTCTCTGTTGAGTTAGTTAACCACTTCCTAGGGTTAACTCCTTGCTTTTCCACGTGGTCTTTTTCTTTTCTTCATTTTACCTTTTTCTCCCAAAGTCAACCTAGAATTATAACATTGTGCTCAGGTACGTGCTTTGGGTTTCTTGGTCTCCATGATTCATGAGACTATAGTTTAGTGGGGACAACTAGACTACTAAGTCTCTCACACCCTCTTCATCAAGAGGTGGGGGACATTACAGTCTCCTCTACTGGAAATTGCTTGCTCACAAGCAATTCTGATCCTGTCTCCCGAAGAACCTGTTCACTTTCCCAAGTAGCATCTTCTATAGGCAAGTCCTTCCTTTTGATCAAGTATTCCCTGATGCTCCTCTTCCTTAGCCTTCGCTCCCTTACTTCTAGTATTTCCTCCATAATCAATATCAATTGCCCCTCATCATCCAAAGGGGGTAGTTCTTCAATGGGAATGATGTGTTTCCCTATGGCTCTTTTTAGGCATGATACATGAAAGACATTGTGTATTTTGCTGCCCTGGGGTAGATAAGCTCATATGCCACGGCCCCTATCTTCGTGTTTACCTTGTATGGTCCAAAGAAGCGTGGTTGGAGATTTTCTGCGCCACTCCTCTTAATAGATGCCTGTCTGTATGGTTGGAGCCTCAAATATACCAAGTCACCAACCTCAAATGTGCGCTCCACTTTGTGCTTATCTGCTTGTACCTTTTGCTGATTCTGTGCCCTTTGTAAGTGGTCTTTAATCTCTCTGAGTATATTCTGACTCTGCTGAATCCAATCCTATACCATAGGAGCTCTACTGTCACCGAAGACAATCTCTAGAAAGGTGAGGGGATCATAGCTGTATAAGGCTCTGAAAGGTGACATACCAATAGACATGTGATAGGTTGTGTTGTAACAATACTCTCCCAAATGAAGCCACTTAACCCATGCCTTTTGTTGTCCTGAAACATAATTCCGAAGGTAGCCTTCAACTCATTTGTTGACTATCTCGGTTTGGCCATCAGTTTGAGGATGATAGCTAGTATTGGGGGTCAAGGTCGTACCTACCAACCTGAATAGCTCCTGTCAAAAGGTGCTCATGAACTTGCTGTCCCTATCACTCACAATGGTTTTGGGTAAACCATGCAACCTGAAGATCTCTCTGAAGAATAAATCTGCAACCTGTGAAGCACTGAAATCTGTGGCAATGGCAAAGAGATGAGCAAATTTGGTTAATCTATCCACAACCACAAAAATGCAATCCTTGCCCTGGACCTTGGGCAACCCTGTGATGAAATCCATGGATATAATTTCCCATTTCTACTCTGGGATGCGGAGTGGTTGCAGTAAACTTGCTAGATGAGTGTGTTCATCCTTGTTCTCCTGACAGGTGGAGCATTCCTTGATATAGCGCATCACATCCTCCTTCATGCCCTTCCGTGCGAATCTCTCCCTTATCTGCCTGTATGTTTTGACAAACCCCTGATGCCCTGCCAATGGTGAATCATGACATACCTATAATACTCGTCTTTTGAAGGTTGACTCAGGAACTAGGAAGATTCACAATCCTGAAGTTATCATCCTGTACCTTCCCATCCATCAACTCACAAGCAAACTTGTTTTTTTAATATTCCACCAAAAGGTGCGCTTTCCATTCAACTGAAATATCTGTCATAGCATAGACTAAGGGTCTTCTAGATAAGGCATCAACTACCACATTATTTTTCCCTTTTACAAATTCAATGTCAAACTCATAGCCTTGGATATTGCTAACCCATTTCTGCTGTCTTTCATTTAAGTCCTTTTGGTCCAAAAAGTACTTGAGGCTATTGTGATCTGTCCTTACAACAAATTTGGCCCCAACCAAGTATTGTCTGAATTTAGCCAATGCATGCATGATAGCTAACATCTTTTTTTCATAAATGGTGTAGAGAAGTTCAAGACCCCTCAGTTTTCGGCTCTCATAGGCAATGGGGTGCCTGTTCTGCATAAGTATTGCTCCAATTCCCTCTCCTAAGGCATCACACTCCAATATGAAAGGTTGTGAAAAGTTAGGTAAAGAAAGTACCAGACAAGTGCTTGTTACCTTCTTCATCCTGTCAAAAGTCATCTGTGCTTCTTGGCTCCACTTAAATGCGTCCTTCCTGGTCAAATCTGTTAAGGGTGCGCAAAGCTGGGAGAAGCCTTTGACAAACCTCCTATAGTAACAACAGATGCCCAAAAATCCCTTCAGCTCAGTAAGAGTCTTGGGTGTTGGCCAGTCAAGTATAGCTTGTATCTTTTCTTGGTGCACCTGTACTCCTTTCACTCCAATGATGTGTCCCAAATAAAGAGCTTCTGTCATACCAAATTCACATTTGGACTCCTTAGCATATAAGGATCGCCCCTCCATAATGGCCAAGATCTGATCTACATGCTGAAGATGATCCTCCCAAGTTTTGCTGTAAATCAACAAATCATCAAAGAAGACCAAGAGGAATTTCCTCAATTGATTGTTGAAGACATGATTCATACAAGATTGGAAAGTGGCTGGCGCATTAATTAGCCCAAAGGGCATAACTAGAAATTCGTAGTGACCATAATGACATCTGAAAGCTGTTTTGGGCACATCTTGCTCTCTCATTTTGACTTGATGATAGCCATAGCGCAAGTCTATTTTTGTGAAGTAAACAAACCCATGAAGCTCATCCAATAGCTCATCAATCCTAGGGATGGGGTATCTGTTCTTGATGGTCTTTTTGTTCAATGCCCTGTAATCAATGCACATGCGCATTGCTCCATCTTTTTTCTTTACCAACACTACTGAAGATGCAAAAGGACTAGAATTTGGCCTGATGTGGCCCATGTCTAAAAGCTCTTTGATAGCCTTTTCAATTTCGTCCTTATACTTTTTTAGGTGTCTATAAGGAGTAGTAATGACAAGTTTTGCTTCTTCTTCCAATTCTATAATATGCTCAAACCCTCTATCTGGTAGTGCTCCTGGTGGAATAGGTTCAAAGACCTTGTTGTGCTTGTCAATGATTTTCTGAATATTTGGTGAGTAATAAGGATGCCCCTTCTTGTCTACCTATACTGAGATTCTGCACTCTGTTGCATATACAATGTCTTCTCTTCTAAAAATGGCTTCCATGCGCTTTGCTGTCACCACTCTAGGTGTATTACCTGTCATCCATCTAAGCATCACCTATTTCCCACTCTCTTCATTGAAGGACATCTCCATGGTTTTGTAGTTGGTGGTGATAGGTCCTGTTGCCGTCCTAATGCACACTTGCAAACGTGAGCTAAGTCCGGCTCACTTAGTGTGTCCTTGGAGGCACAATGCCTAGGTTCAAAGCCCACGGTGTCACTTTGACTTGAACCTCTTTCGTCTAGGCTCACTCCTAGGGAAGCCAAGGAGGGTTGTCCCTAGTTACTAGATAAGTTTTAGAGTTAGGTTCTAGGAGTTGATTTTAATTTCTTAAGGTTAGAGGGGATCTAATCTAGGATGCTAAGGCAACAATGCAAGGTGCAAGGGTTAGCACGTAAAACAAACCTTTTCCTAGGGCAACTAAGACTAGTGCCTAAAGATTGGGCTTGGGGTCAACTAAGTTAAGGGGTTGTTCGTTACAAATAGATTACAATATTACTTACAAAAGAATAACTTGATCAAATAAATATTAGACACAAGATTTACAATTCAAAGAATGCTAAAATACAACAAGCAAGCCAACCACTTTAATTATTTTATGTTTGTGCAGGATATAAATAGATTAAAGCATCCAATAACATTTACAAGATTGTCATCAACATATTACCACATCAACAAAGAAGATTTAAAGATTTAAGCACAAGTGTTATGAAGATGACTCACTCTTAGTTATTAAACCCTCAAGGTATTTATTAGATTAAGCCCAAGGTTGAGTTGTTAAGCTTTCTTAAGATTGTTAAGTTTTATTAAGATTTCACCAAAGCCTTCTCCCCCTATTGCCAAATAACTGTTGGATGCTCAAGATAGTATAGCAACGAGGCTAACCCTAGCTTTCACAATCAGTCCTAAGGCAAGAGTACTTCCCGGAGAGGACACATGCTGTGTGCTGTGAGACAGTCCCCTGCCTACACCCTCCGTTGTTTTCCTCAAGTCCTGTTTTAGATGGTGAAGATGGTGGTCTGAGGTACCATAAAGAGTCTATTAAGTTATTATATGAATTAGGTAGACTTTTAGGAGTATTTTAGAGTGTTATGACACTTTTTAAGAGTGATTTAGTGACTTGGCCGAAACTCACTTCAGCCTTTAAGATGTGTTGATTTAGTTATGAGATTAAGAGCATTAACACATGCATATGTCACTAGATTGCACAATTAGATAGCTTGAAAAAAAATAACAAGGGCAAGAACAACTTGCCAACCAATCGAAGAGAAGCAATCACACTTATATCATATTCAAGAGCATTGGGTGTGAAAAAGAAAAAGATTTAGATGTTTCCTACGTATCAACTTAGAAACAAGTTACTTCAAGCATATGGCATTAAGAGATCTATGCAATGAAGAAGAACATCATCTACTTATTGAAGCATTTAAACATCAAAGATTATGGATCTAAGCATGAAACATAAAGATAAAGACTTGAAATAAGCTAAGCATGCATGAGATGTAGTTAAGTTGATTTAAGGTGCCCAATAGGCTTAAGTTAGAGAATTATTAAGTGTATTAGATCTAGATCTAGAACAATTGTAACATTAAGCATTTAGATCATAATCACATGTTAAAACCCTAACCTAACCTTTTGGGGTATTCCTCTCCCAAATAGGTAGGCAGTTAACTTTAGCTTGCTTAATTAGAAATTATTGAGGAAAAGAGAGACAAGCATGCAAGAGATAGAAGCAAAAAGCAAGCAAAGGGAAGAAGCAACAAGCAAACTAAGCAAACCCAAATCCCCACGTCCCAGGGTTTGGGAGATACCTTTTATCTCACAAACCCTCACGTCCTAGCTCAAAAAGGGCAAAAAAATCAAGTAAAGCAAGATCTAGGCTAGATCTAAAGTACCCAAGAGCTCACACGTGGGAGGAGGCCGTACCACTCCTCCCACAAGCAAGAGAAAGAGAGAAAAAATGACAAAAATACTTAGAAATTGAAGGAGGAAGGTTGAGAAATAGTTACCAATCCCTTTGGGGGTCTTTGAGTGTTGTGTGGATGCCTTTGGGTAGCCAAAACCCCTCTCAACCAGATCTGAACTTGCAAAAACCAGCAAGCTATGCTTGCTGGAAATGTTACACACAACAATACCAATGAAGATAAACTTTTTCTTTTTTAGGGCAAAAATTTTTCTTGAAAATTTTTATGAAAAATTTATATTATGATGACCATAAGACTATATTATGCTAGCTGAAATATGGATTGCAACAAAAATATAAAGAGAAAGAACAATAGAAGAATATTGCTTGGAGTGTGAAAATCTCAAAGGGAGACTCTTCCAAGAGGCACCCTAATGAAACCCTTGAAGTTCAACCTGCAAAACTTAACACAATAGCATGCATACAATGGATAATATGGAGGGTTAAACTAATAAAGTGAAATGCTTGCACCCTATCTAGCTAACCACATATATATATCTACAGGACTACTCTTTGCAAGATCTACTCAAATAAAATACTTTACCTAAGATCCATTCATGCAACCATCATATCAAATTGAAACAACTTTACCTCATGTGTTTGTAAGAACCAAAATACTTATAGCTCTTCCCAAAAATCCTCCAAAGCTTCTTTTATTATTGCATCAAGAAATGGGATCTTGGAGAAATACTTGCTCCAAAACCCTAAGAGAAGAAGAATGAAAATGGATGGAATAGAGAGAGAGAGTGGAAAATCAAGTAGCATAACACTAGCTCAAGAGATGGTAAGTTGGGAGTGAGGAAAGAGACCTATTTATACTTGGAGAGACAAACCTACCTCTTTTGGATCTATGCCAAGTGTCCATCACCAAGCAAATGAGTAGATCTCAAGGCTAGGGCGCACCATCTAGGGTTTGAAAGCTAGATCTAGGGTGTAGAAAAATGTGGGAGGTGTTGGGATCAAGCAAAGAGGTGTGGGAGGCCTTGGGATTGATGCCAAGGAAGGTGAGAGGTCTCAAATAATTTTAAAAAAATCATTTGTGGAGTTTCTAGATGGAGGGGGGCGTAACTCCTCTTGGAGGGCGCACCACTTGGGGGAAAGGCAAAGAATGGAAGTGAATTGATGAGGAAAGGGGAGTGGGATCACCTTAAGAGGTGATGTGGAGGCTAGAGGGAGGTAAAACACATGAGAGGGGGCCCCACTCAAGTCACAAAATCAATTTATTAAGGAAAAACGTCAATCCCCCTAGGGGGGCGTAACTTTTGAGTGTGGTGAGGGGGTAAGGGTGTTTAAAGGGTTGAAACAAGGTTGGGT
>ML785763.1:758570-771577 GCA_009831015.1 Picea engelmannii | reverse complement strand
CATTCTTGAGGACAAGGCTCCAGGTTTGATTAATGAAGTTGATAAGATTCAAAGGTACACATGACAAATTGATGACTACCCCTTTACAAGTAACCACTATAGTTGAGATAACAGTCTTTGTAAAGTATTATACTTGGTAGCATATGAGCATATAGAGGTAAATACTTAATGTAATCATTTGCCTGATACAACTAACACCTCCTCTAGGAGAAACCTCGTGTGTTAGTTCGAGGTTGCCATGGAGGAATGTTCGATCACAACACTATAAGAGTGTTGACCTCATTTCGTAGTGTATCTCTTATTTTTGATCGTTGCTTCAGACAAGCCACGAATGATAGCTCTAAAGGAGCTACTGTGATGATTATTCGTGCTATTGCTTTATCTATTATTATCAAAAGGATACTATTCTAGCTTGTTGTTTTGTTGACCTTGTTTTAGGTCACAGGTGATAACCCTGAGAAAGCTATAGTGAAGGTTGCAGAAGGCAACATATTATATGAGACATGAAGCAGACTATGTACATGACCATATACACTCATGCACCAAAGAAGATGAAGAAGAAGCTATCTCTTGAGATTCAGAGTATCTTATATGAATATTGATTGAAAGGAGCAGAAGGCTCCAAAGATGACTGGACATTAGAACGGGAAGCAGACCTCGTTTGAAGCCTGACTCAATCTTTCATATTTAGATTTGCTATGCAACACCAAGTATACCTTGTAAGAGATCAGTAGGGATGTGACCTTTGATGAAGATGCAACGCTCAAGAAATCAAGAAGATGCCAGCTTGAAGAAGTATATGAAGAGGAACTTGTAGCTCCCAGAACTACAAAATCAGTGAGGGAGGTTCCCAGAGTTGTAGAACCAGTACCCGATGAGGAAATTCTAGAAGATCATGACATAGTAGAATTTCAAGAACCTCCTCAGATGACAATCTCCCATAAGAGAAAGCCTGCTTGGGCTAGGGAGCTTATTCAAGATGGAGAGAAGCATGGTGTTCCTGAAGGAACCACGAGACAGGTGAAGAGACCTAAGCCATTCTCCAACTATATGGCTTTGATGTGTGACCTACTTTGAAGAAGCCATTCAGAAGAAAGAATGGGCAGATGCCATGACAGAAGAATGCCAATCCATAATAAAGAACGATGTATGGGAAATAGTTCCCAGACCGAAGAGCAAGGATGTGGTATCTTCCAAATGGCTCTTCAAAATAAAACATGTTGCTGATAGAAGTATTGAGAAGCATAAAGAAAGATTTGTCGCTCGTGGCTTTTCTCAAAAGGAAGGCATTGACTATGAAGAGACATTCACTCCTGTAGCCAGATACACTTCAATCAGAACCATCATAGCCCTTGCAGCTAAGATGAAGTGGAAGTTACACCAGATGGACGTAAAGACAGCTTTCCTAAATGGTGTCATCGAAGAAGAAGTGTATATAGAGCAACCTCAAGGATTTGAAGGCGAAGACAGGAAGTCTCATGTTTGCAAGTTGAAGAAGGCTCGATATGGATTGAAGCAAGGTCCTAGAGCTTGGTATGGCAGGATAGACAGTTTTTTGATGAGCTTAGGCTTTACCAAGAGTAAAGTAGATTCTAACCTCTACTTCAAGATTATGAACGATGAGACGATAATATTGTTGCTATATGTGGATGACTTATTCTTAACTGGAGAAGAAAAGCTCATCATCGAATGTAAGAAGAAGCTCGCTTCAAAATTTGAGATGAAAGACCTTGGCCTAATGCATTATTTCTTAGGTCTTGAGGTATGGGAGAGTCCAGAGAGGATCTTCCTTAACCAAGGGAAGTATGCAGTCGAAATCCTGAAGAGATTCGACATGTTAGAGTGCAAGTCCATGAATACACCCATGGAAACGAAGTTGAAGCTACTGGTCGACACTTCATCATAATTGATTGATGCCATGTTGTATAGATAGATCATTGGATCGCTGATGTACCTGACGAACACTAGACCAAATATCTGTTTTTCCGTGAACACCTTGAGTCGGTTTTTGGTAGAACCCATACATGTTCACCTAGTTGTTGCAAAACATGTGATGAGGTACCCTAAAGGTACATTAGATTGTGGTCTCAGTTATGATGGAGATCATGATTTCACATTGAGTGTATACATTGATTCAGATTGGGTTGGAAGTGTCTTTGACAGGAAGAGCACTTCAGGATGTTGTTTCAGTTTGGAATCATCCATGATCTCATGGCAGAGTAGGAAGCAATCCAACATTGCTCTCAGTACAGTGGAAGCAGAATACATTGCTGCGTGTTCTGCCAGCTGCGAAGCTATATGGCTTCGAAAGTTGTTGACCGGTCCATTTGACCTAGAGATGGAAGGAACCACGATCCTATGTGACAACCAGAGTTGCATAAAGATGACAGAGAATCCTGTATTTCATGACAAGTCGAAGCACATAGAGATCCGATATCATTACATCCGTGACATGGTGCAGAGAGGAGCCATAAAGCTCCAATATGTTAGCACGGATGAACAGGCTGCCGATGTGTTGACCAAGCCTCTATCTCGTGTAAAGTTTGAGCACTTTCGAGATAAGCTTGGTATAGTCCGAAAGGACCTCCCTCGAAAGGGGGAGTAGTGTTGTGTTGAGATATGCCTAGTATTGTGCTTCCAGCTTAATCACTGTGACGTAAAGTCAGTCTAGTTGTTGTGTTGAGATATGCCTAGTACTGTGCTTCCAGATTAATCGCTGTGACATAAAGCCAGTCTAGCTATTGTGTTGAGATATGCCTAGTACTGTTCTTCCAACTTAATCGCTGTGACGTAAAGCCAGTCTAGCTGTTGTGTTGAGATATGCCTAGTATTGTGCTTCCAGCTTAATCGCTGTGACGTAAAGCCAGTCTAGCTGTTGTGTTGAGATATGCCTAGTACTGTGCTTCCAACTTAATCGCTGTGACATAAAGCCAGTCTAGCTGTTGTGTTGAGATATGCCTAGTACTGTGCTTCCAGCTTAATTGTTGTGACGTAAATCCAGTCTAGTACCATGCTTCCAGCTTAATTGCTGTGACGAAAAGCAAGCCGAGTACCGTACTTCCAGCTTAATTGCTGTGACGAAAAGCAAGCCGAGTACTGTGCTTCCAACTTAATGGCTGTGACGTAAAGCCAGTCTAGTATTGTGATTCCAGCTTAATTGCTTTGTTGTGATTACAACTTAATTGCTATGGTGTTTTCCAGCTTAATTGCTGTGTGGTGCGCAAGCTTAATTGCTGTGATGATGTGCCAGCTCAATTGCTGTGATGATGTGCCAGCTTAATTGCTGTGATGTGTTGCCAGCCTCGTGCTGTGATGATGTGTTGCCAGCCTTTGTGCTGTGATATTGCTGCTTTTGATGTTGTATCAACCTTGTGTTGTTATTGATGATGAGGATGTATTAGTGTTATACTAATCCATGTCGATGCAGTTGATGATGATGATGCTACTTCAACCTCTTGCTGAAGATGATGATGACGATGATGCCACTTCAGCTCCTTAGTTCTTGCTGAAGATGATGATGATGATGCCACTTCAGCTCCTGAGTCCTTGCTGAAGATGATGATGATGATATTATTTCAGCTTTAATGCTGAAGATGATGATGATGTTACCTTAGCCTCATACCGATAAGGATGATGATGCTACTCCAGCTTCATGCTGTGTTGATGATGCTCCAGCCTCTGTGCTGTGTTAATGATGAGAAAAACTTCCGATGATTTATAGATACGTCAGTCAGTGTTCCAAGATGATATTGATGATGCTGTCCTCTCACCCACCCGATGCCGCTGATATGTTGTCCTCTCTCTTGCCTGATGTTGTTGTAGAATACCCTTCTTGTTAAGGGGGAGTGTTGAAATAATGTAATTGCAAAGTGTATTCTAATTATTATTGATGTATTATTCATTAGATCAATCCCCTATGGCGGATTGATCATGTCGACTATTCTAAAAGACCAAATTCCCTTTTGCGGATTGGTCAAAACACAATTGTAATAGGTAGAATAAGAAGTCGGCCCCAGAATATATTAAAGAGGCCCCATAATATATTAAAGGTGGTTATAACCACCCAGATTGAGAAGTCGGCCCTGCCAGTGAAAAGACACCTCCACACGTGCTAGAGTTGGATAAATAAGGAGGCTAGCGCCTCATTTAGATATACACTCACTTGTTCATTGAGCAAGTTTCAGAGCTGCAGTTGGAGGAGAGAGAGAGAGAGAGAGAGAGAGAGAGAGAGAGAGAGAGAGAGAGGCGCATTCTTGGGAGAGGACTTTCTGTATTTGTTTGAGTTATCTCTTGACATTGTATTGACTATCTATAATAAAGAAGTTTTGCTGGGTTTTCTCCCCCATGAGGGTTTCCCAAGATAAATGATGTGTCTCTTGTCATTGTGTATTTCTCAGTGATCCTATCTTATGCTATTGTTATCTAGTGAAATGCAAAGAACTCTAATAATATCTTAAACCTTAACATAGGCATCTCTCTCTATCCATGAAAACTTGTAAAAACTTCCGTCTCTGAAATAAAGAACACTACCTAACTGGTCCTGTACCTGTACTCATATGGGAACCAACCTCGGATCATACGAAGCTGTCTTTGGAAAAATATCTGAATGCTAGCCAAAATAAGTCATGCTGGCTCTTGACCCTCAGGATTTTCAAGGAAGAAAATCTAAGGGTTAATAATGGCGACTCAAGGGGATGGGATCTCCCTATACTATATAGGATGTCGAGAACCTGTGAATCTCTGTGTCTGAAAACTGTGAATAATGGCTCTGTGAGAAAATTGAAGAAACATACCAATAGACCCCTGTACCTGTCAAGTTGACCTGTAACCCACATGTCTATCCATTGGGCAATGGAGTCAAGAAATATATGGTCCTCATGATGACAAGCTAGAAGAAAGGGGCCTCATCTAAATCTGCTACCTGATACAACCTACCATGCACACTTCTCCCTGCGGAAAATGTGTTGAAGTCAACACATTAGTGAGAGTCACTTAGTCAGATGTCAATAATGTAAGCACCTGCCAAGCACGAAGGAAACACACCAATGATTTCAATGGGCCCTAAGGTACGAGCACAACCTGTCACTGTGAAAGATGTATTGAAGTCGAACAATGACACAGATCATTCAATCAAAAGGCCCAATAGTGCCCAGCTTTGTCGAATGCGAAATAACAGCCAATGAGGCTAACAACCATCAAGGTGCTCTACTTCTAGATCACCTCTAGATAATGTATCAAAGTCGATGTATGATGATCTGCTGAAAGGAAAAGCAATGATGAAGACTCCTCCCTCAGCACGAAGTGATAACTCAAGAAGATATAAGATGTATGGTACCATGTCCCTACCATTGGATGAGAGGGATGGCTGACTCAAAGCTGATGACTCAATGGAAAGTAATGAAGAGACAAAACATAAGATGACTCAAGACTCTCTTATGTCTCTTCAAATCTACCCTTCCTAATAGACTCAATGCTTTGGAATATGAACAAACGAACCCTCATCCAGGCTCACTCTAATGATAAGATAATGTGAAATTTCTAAAATCTAGTTCACTTTTCAATTAAATAACTGATTTTTCTAGGTTTTCTGTTCACAGAAATAATATGCACAACATAAATAATAACCAGGAATTAAACAGTAAAGAATAACAACAATCCTAATCACTTGTACACACTTGTTTTTGGACAATCGTCCCCAGAAAAACCCAAGATGGGAAAACCGGTGCAACAGATTTGTGTATTTTTATTAATATGCAGGAAAATATAGAGATCTCTTACAATGGCAAATCGATCTCAGCCAATAGCTGATCAATCTCAACAAACCCTCCTCAACAAAATCGTACAGCCTCCCTAAAACCCTTCAATCAGCCTCCCAGAACGAAACAAAAGCAGAAATGGTGAGCCTCTGTGTATTCGTACAACCCTCCCGTGTCACTTCTGCATCACTCCAACTCGTCCCTGTCAGATCTGAAGAATGCCTCTGCGATTTGGTGAAGAAATGAGTAGATTCACCTGTCAATGTCTCCTCTGTCCCCCTGCAAAAACTCTTCCAGCAAACCTATAATTCAATCTCTCTCAGAAATCGAATCCTCTTGCTCAAGTGCGCCCCCCAGCCAAGTCGATTTGCTAATATACTTAGTTGAGTGAGTGAAACCATAATCTCCAAAGTGATGGAGGGCTGAGATCTGCTCTCTCCATCAAGATCAGATCAATGGTCAAAATTAAAAGACCACAACTTAAATTATTTTTCACTTTAACCTTAGAAAAGGCGCCCAATAAAGTCAACTGAAGATTATAACACATCAATGGTTCTTTTCCTAAGCTAGACTTAGGAAATCATTTAATTAATCAACTCAGCCTAAGATTCATTGCCCTCCATCATCTTAGGACGCTGTAATGACGATGGAAGACCTTCCTTGCTACAATCTCAACACTCCCTCTTAGCGAGGAGGGGATTCTTTCTCAACCCCATCTAATCTCTGAACTTCTCGAACTTTTGTCTGCTCAGTGCCTTGGTAAAGATGTCTGTCATCTGCTCATCAATCTGTATGTAATCAAGCCTCATGGCTCCTCTCTGTACACAATCCTGGATGAAGTGATACCTGATATCGATGTGTGTGTCACAAGCTGCCAAACTGGCTGCCATGTACTTTGCCTCAGCAGAGCTCAATGCCATTGATCTCTGCTTCTTGCTGAACCAGGAAATGATGCCCGATCCAATGCTGAAGCAACAACCTGAAGTACTCTTCATGTCCTCTACACATCCTGCCCAATCAGCGACTGTAAAACCTGCTAATGTCACTCCACCACTGCGCTCATACAATAGCATGTACTCCACTGTCCCTCTGAGATAGCGAAGCACATGCTTTGCAACAATCCAATGTACTCTTCAAGGGTCCACCATGAACTGACTCAAAGAGTTTACTGCAAAGATGATATCTGGCCAAGTATTGACCAAATACATGAGCAATCCAATCAACTGACGATAGACAATGGGGTCTACTGTCTTTGAATCTGATGCATCGATCTTCCTCCAGTTTGTAACCAAAGGTGTGGACATGGGCCTACAGTCCATCATCCTAAACCTGTGCAAAATCTCTACAGCCTACTTCCCGTGTCCTAGGAAGAAGCGCCCATCCATTTGCCAAACCTCCAACCCTAGAAAATAATGCATCAACCCAAGGGCTTTCATTTCAAATTTTGCTGCAAGGTTGACCTTGCAATCTGCTATCAGCTGCTCATCTCCAGTGAGAAATAGGTCATCTACATAAAGTACCAGTATAAGAGGCTCCTTCCCTGAAAGAAAATACAGGTTCGGATATGCCTCACTCCGCCGGAAGCCCATCTCCCTCAAGTAGCTGTCAATCCTCGAGTACCATGCCCGAGGTGCCTGCTTGAGCCCATACAAGGCTCTCCTCAGTTTGCACACATGCGTCTCTCTGCTGCCAACCTCAAATCCCTCAGGCTTCTCAACATATACCTCCTCCCCAACTACTCCATTGAGGAAGGCGGTCTTCACGTCCATCTGATGAACGTGCCAACCCTTCTCTGTTGCCAATGAAATGATTGCTCGGATTGAAGAATACCTGGCCACTGGAGTGAAAGTCTCATAATCAACTCCCTCTTGATGTGAAAACCCCTTGGCCACGAAGCGGGCTTTGTACTTGTCCACGCTTCCATTTGCTGCATGCTTAACTTTGTAGATCCACTTGGATCCAACCACCTTTTTATCCTATGGCCTTGAAACTACCTCCCATACATCATTTTTCATAATGGAGGCATATTCCTCCATCATGGCCTCCTACCACACCTTATGTCGTGCATCATCCTCATAACTGGAAGGCTCAACATCAATGACCTGAGTCATCAAGGCCATATATGCAAGTCTCTCTGGTGGTTTGCTTCATATGGTTTGCTTCGTTTGAAGTCTCTCTCTGGAAGCCCTGCCAACCTAGAATCACTTTTGTACCACTTAGGCCGTGGCCTAGTAATCTGCTTTGGGGGAGCTGCATCATGCTCCTCCTCCTCCTCATCAACTCGCTCCTGATGATCCTGTCCAACAGTCTCCCTCTGAACACCTGTATCCTATGTCTGCTCCTGTGATCCTGTCTTCTGACTCTGTGCCTCCTGCTCCTGGACTCCTATGCTCTGTCCCTGCTGGTTCTCTACACTTGTTGGCAAATCCTTCGATCTCCTCAATGCACGTTCCTCCTCGAACTGCACATCTCTACACACAATAACCTTCCCGCGTGTGACCACATAGATCCTGTAGGCTTTGGAAGCCTCACTGTAACCAATAAGTAACCCCTTCATCGTTGTAGGGTCTAACTTTGTCCTCTTTTCTGAAGGGACATGACAGTAACATATCTAAAGGGACATGACAGTAACATACACTGCCCCAGATGCGAATATGACTCACATCTGACCTAGTACCTGAAAATGTCTCCTCAGGTGTCTACTTCCCCAAAACTGTGTGGGGACTCCTATTCTGCAAATATAATGCAATACTGCTCGCCTCTGCCCATAAGAACAATGGCAGTCCCTGATCATGATACATTGATCGTGCTGTTCCAACCACAGTCCTGTTCTTTCTCTCAGCCACTCCATTCTATTGAGGATTGTAAGGAACTGTGAGTTCCTTCTTAATCCCTATTGTTGTGCAATAATCCTCGAACTCCTTGGAGGTGTACTCTCCCCCATTATCCGATCTTAAGACCCGAATCTTCCTCCCAGTCTGGTTTTCCACCAGAGCTCTAAATTCCTGAAACCTCCCAAAGACCTCATCCTTGGTCTTTAGAAAGTAAATCCAGGTCTTCCTGGAGCAGTCATCAATAAACAAGACAAAGTCTCTAGAGCCACTTACCGACTCCACACTCATCGGCCCACATACGTCATAGTGTATTAGATCCAGTACTCCCTTGGACCTGTGCTCACTAGATGGAAAGGGTTTCCGGGCATACTTTCCCAATGCACAACCCTTGCAAGGGTCATGCCTCTTAGTTGTAATCTTAGGCAATCCAGTGACTGCCTCCCTCAAATGCCCCAAAGCTCCAAAATGAATATGTGCCATGCTCTTGTGCCACAACTCACCTATATCTGTGGTGAAACTCGCTAATGCTCTCCCTGGCTGAACTTCTAACCTGTAGACCACCTCCTCTCGAACCCCAATCATCCTGTCCATCTTCTCGCTTGACCCACCCGGTCTGATGAACAACTTTCCTTTACGGAAAGTGACCTCATATCCCTTATCCTCAAGAGTAGAGACTGAGATGAGGTTCTTGGTCAACCCTGGAACATATAACACATCACTAAAACAGAGTGGTTTCCCGGACTCCCTCTGAAATGAGACTGTGCTAACTCCTTGCGCCTTGTAGTGCCTGTCATCCCCTAACTCAATGACTAGATTTACGCCTCCCTCCTGTTGCCTAGTAAACCACTCTTTGCGCCCTGTCATATGACAAGATGCACCACTGTCTACAAACCACATGTATGAAACAATTGTACTAGACATACAGGCTATGAAGCAGAAATCCTCCTCAAATGACTTGGAAAACTCATCCACTGCTACTGAAGCTGCCATCCGTAGCTTCTTCTTCTTTCTCTCTGGACACTATGATGCAAAGTGACCCATCTTGTGACACTAGAAGCACTTGACTTTTGAGAATTCAATGTTTTTCTTTCCACCTTTCCTCTTCTTCTTTCCCTTTGCTTTGCCTGTAAGAGCCAAACCTTCTTCCTCCTTTGTATGAGTTGAAGATGATGGTCCTACTTGACCAATCCTAATCTCTTCCTGCACATAATCATCCCACATCCGTTACCAATCAGGGAGCTTCTCTCGAGCTACCACACCACGGACAAAAATGTCCCATGACTTAGTAAAGCCATCTAGTGCAATACGCACCTGCTCAGGATCTTCAGTCTTTTCATCGACCGCTGCAAGTTCATCCCTAATCTGTGTTATCCTGGTAAGATAAGGTATTACACCCTCACCTTTGGCCATCTTGGTCCCACGCAATTGCTTGTGCATAGCCATTACTCTGTTTTCATTTTTGTTTTAGTAGAGGTCACTTTGGGCTTTCCACATATCTTTTGCCTCAACTTTCACTGAGGATGTGGGACCACATGGTCCTTTATTCCATCCAGAATTAGGCTCTTGGCCTCAACCTCACCTTTATTCTTGATGACTAATCGAGATGCACTTGTGGGAGCTGCCGCCTTGTCACTGACATGCTGTGACACATCATTGACTTCCAATATCATAGTCATCCTTTATTTCCAGGTGGGGTAATTCCGAGCCCCTTGTAACCTGTCTTCCACCCTCAAACTCATGGCCATTTCGTTCAAACCCTTAAGGTCCTGTTATCCCCACTTTTTAGGGATAACTAGGAGATCATGTCTCGAGGCCCACAGGTCCTAGACATGGAGTACCGAGAGCAAGATTGACCTGAGCATGGCCTTGGAGGGCCCATCTTTTTTTCTCCCATCATTTTTTGTCTTGATAGCAACAACAACATCCATCACTATTGGATTGGTCCTGTATCAGAAGAGGTTCTTGCTCCATGAGGTAATTGGTCCAGGTATCATGGTATGTGTCACTTTTGATCATTGAAACCTTTAAATATATGCATCTGATTCCTCTTATCTCTAACAACTGCATGGATCTTACATTTGCTCACTTGACCATGTTTGGGGGGATTGACAGGGTGCCCTAGCAAGCCTGTGTCTGTAGGTTTTGGTTTGCCACTGGGAGGATTTCTGAAAAGCCATCGTTCGCTCCCATCATAACATCACTCTTACATCTTGTTTCTTGCTCACCTATCCCATTCCCCTTGTCCAGGCATTGGGTTGACCTATTTCAGGACTGCACCTTACCTCGTGGGAAGAAGGGGCTAAAGGCCCAGAAGGTAAAAACATGCTGGTAAAAGATAAAAGCCTAAAAAATGAACCTCGAGATGCTTCGCCCAGGGATACCCGAGAAAGCAATAAAAAGCTTCTCAGCAAGAAACAAGAGGGACCCGAAAAAATAATAAAACAAGACCTAATTAGAGGATAGGGGGTCTCATCACGAGCCAACCTATTAGGTCCATGGGTACCTAGCAGTATGACATTGCCACCAGCTGGTTACCACGCCGGGGCAGTGACTCTTGGTTGCATGGCCAAGGGAAAGGGGGTCTCATCACGAGCCAACCTTCTCATCTCTGCGAAAGTACTTGTGGGTAACGCTGTTAGCTCTGGTCACCATGCCAAGGCAGTGTCCCTTGATTAGCTTTTGAACAAAAAAAGCAAATAAAAGGATAAAAAGAATAAAAAGAATAAAGGCAAGAATGGGCTTGGAAAAAATGCATCCATGACAGGGACAGCTCACCTTCTACAAAGGCACCCACAGGTAACATCTTTGAACCCTTGGCCATCATTGCACCCACATGCTTGGACATCCCCTGACCACACCACCCACTTACATGGCTTGGAACAAGTCTTTCTGGGAACTTTCCTTTTCCTGTGGACACTAGCCCAATAGGACACCTTGTCTTTTTCCCTAGACTTGTATTGTAGGCTTGTGTAACGTCTTTGAGCTATTGACTGACGTATTACGGATTTTATGTATGTGTTTAATAATATTAATGATAAAATGTGATTGACATTGCTATGATCCCTGTGATTGATGAGCCCATGGAGGGCGTAGCCTTTGATGTGCAGGACCATACCCGATGGACAGGTACCATTTGGACCGATACACATGGGGAGATGATCAGTTCAGACCTCCATGGGGCTGAAGAGCCCATCAGATGGATGTTGAGACCCCACCATGGGGCAGAGACGAGACAGAGATAGATTGTTGTCTTGCACCGGAGAAGAAGAGGACGTTCCACCAGAGGCACCCCGACAGAGCTTGACCTAGGGGGATTTGCCCTTTTTCAGTGGAACGCTGGCCTTGGAAGGCCTAGGACGTCACCCATCATAGCCATGATGTCATCCAACAGTATGGACGTTTTGGTAGGCAGACTGGGTAGTATTGGCACGTGTGGCAGGTTGGAGAAGCCCAAAGAGAGCTAACGTTTTTCTCCAGGATGCCCTATTTTCCCTAGAAGGGGCTAACGCCTCGCTTAGAGGGGCTTCTTATCTCTTATAGCTCAATTAGGTTTTTTAATTTGACAATTTAATAAAAAAACAATATGATTTGATATTTTGGCCTTGTCAGCCTTTTACCCGACCTAAAATGTAAACTTAGGTCAAGGTTTTGTATAAATGAGGGATTTTCACTCTCATTTTATCATCAGAACTTATTCACTCCATAGTGAGGTCTGAAATTGGTGCCCTATCTTGGGTTATTGGATAATTTGGTGATGCGCACTTGTTGAAGGAAGGCTATTTTGGCATATTTTGGTTTCTCTCTTGAAGGAAGGTGTTACAACTAGGGTTTGCACATTTATTTTTTGGTGAATTGTAAGTATTTTTCTGCAAAACTTCTTGAATGAATGGTTGTCGTTTAATTTCTTGCATGTATTTATGATTATTGCTGAACAAAAACCCTAGGTGACAAGCACACAAGTAGGTCCTTGTCTCATGTCCCCTAATAGAGAGATTTTCAGCCATTGATAGAGAAAAGAGAGCCTAGCCGTAGCTACACCCTCTTCTTCTCTTCATTTATTGCTAGCCGTACCATTTTTGAAGCCAAGAAGAGAGAGACGTCCCTGGCCTAAGTTTACTACACTAGGGCCGTACTCTTTCTAGGGTTTGTTGAAAGGCCTTGCTGTAGCAACACCTCCCTCTTCAAACCCTCTTGTTTTGGTTATATTTTGTTATTATTGAGCTAGCCGTTTGTCGGGAAGGAGGAGAGAGCATGAGGCCTTGCTTTAGAAACACCGGAGTGAGCCTCTCTCCCCTAGGGTTCCGATTTTGAGGCCCTGCTTTAGCAACACCTCAAAACTTTTCCCTCTAGTCCTTGAAATCTTGCCTCCTTCAACCTGTGCGTCCTTCACTTATGACTCCATTAAACCCTAAGGCAC
>ML785763.1:733980-758520 GCA_009831015.1 Picea engelmannii | reverse complement strand
GCCTCCTTCAACCTGTGCGTCCTTCACTTATGACTCCATTAAACCCTAAGGCACTGATCTAGAAGTCCTCCAACGTTGAAGTGAAATTGGTCAAACAACTCTCAAACTCTTTGAATCTCAAACCCTAACTATACTAACCCTAAGTTGCTGACGTCATCATTGGATATCTCATCTTTAAAGCAACAACGTTTTACTTTATAAGCAATTGAATGGTGGATTAAAGCATTTATTAAATGAAGTGTTGATTAGTTAACTTGAATGCCACATTGTTCTAGTATTTATTGGTGAAGTAGCATTATTTTCATTGCTTTTTTGTAAACATTGACTTCGTCAACATTTACTTTCAAATTGCTTATATTGAATATCAGATAGTTGTTGATATATATGAAGTACTAACTGTTAAAGTTTCTGCTATTATTAGGTTACTTTCAATTTACTAGATAACAATGGCATAGACAGGATCACTGAGAGAAACACAATCACAAGAGTACACAAGCATTTATCCTGGGAAACCCTCAAGGGGAAGAAAACCTAGCAAAACTTCCTTAATATAGATAGCCAATACAATGCCAAGATAATGAACCAGACAACAGAGAATATCCAACACTAAGCAACACGCCTCTCTCTCTTCCTTCTTCCGGCAACCGACAATTGCAACTTCCTTCAAAACTTGCGCACTAGATGAGTGAGCTGAGTGTGTGTTCAAATGAGGTGCTGGCCTCTCTTATTTATACAATTCTAGCACGTGTGGAAGTGTCTCTTCACTGGCAGGGCCGACTTCTTTTGGGTGGTTATAACCACCTTTAATATATACTGGGGACGACTTCTTATTTAGCCTATTACAATTAGGGTTTGACGAATCCGCAAAAGGGGATTTGGTCAATTACAATGACCGACATGATCAATCCACAAAAGGGGATTGATCTAATCAATAATAAATATATTTTATCTTTATCCACAAAAGGGGATAAGAATATTCTTTGCAGTTACACAATATTTTAACACTAACCAAGCCTGCATATATCAAGTTTATTGTTGCTTTGTTCTCGGGTAGGGATTCTTCTTGGTTATTGCTTCTAGTTATCTTTATTGGCTGTAAAGCTGGACTATCTGTTTTGGTAGTGATCTGTGAAGGGGGAAACTTGTCATTGTCTGATTATCCTTTAGCCTCTTCAAAGCCCCAGGTCACCGGGGACGTCTCCCCTGGGCCTCACCTCCCTAAAGAGAAAGAAACATCCCATCGTGGTGACATTGGGTGGGATAGGTTCTTGTTATGCCAGTTTGGCTTTCTACTTTATAGCCTTTCTTCCTAGCTACAAACTGTGCGATAACAGGTCCAAACCCTTGTTGCAGAAATCTTATGGCTGCCTTGATATGTGTTTAGATATGTATGGTTTACTTCAGATCTGTTAAGATGCTGTCTCCTTTTGCTGTCCTGCTCTGATACCATGTGAAATTTCTAAAACCTAGTTCACTTTTCAATTAAATAACTGATTTTTCTAGGTTTTCTCTTCACAGAAATAATATGCATAATAGAAATAATAACCAGGAATTAAACAATAAAGAATAACAACAATCCCAATCACTTATACACACTTGTTTTTGGACAATTGTCCCCGGAAAAACCGAAGATGGGAAAACTGGTGCAACAGATTTGTGTATTTTTATTAATATGCAGGAAAATATAGAGATCTCTTACAATGGAAAATCGGCCTCAGCCAATAGCTGATCAATCTCAACAAACCCTCCTCAACAGAATTGTACGGCCTCCCTAAAACCCTTCAATCAGCCTCCTAGAACGAAACAAAAGCAGAAATGGTGAGCCTCTGCGTATTCGTACGACCCTCCCGTGTCACTTCTGTGTCACTCCAACTCGGCCATGTCAGATCTGAATAATGCCTCTGCAATTTGGTGAAGAAATGAGTAGATTCACTTGTCAATGTCTCCTCTGTCCCCCTGCAAAAACTCTCCCAACAAACCTGCAATTCAACCTCTCTCAGAAATCGAATCCTCTTGCTCAAGTGCGCCCCCCTGCCAACTCAGTCTGCTAATATACTTAGTTGAGTGAGTGAGACCTTAATCTCCAAAGTGATGGAGGGCTGAGATCTACTCTCTCCATCAAGATGAGATCAATGGTCAAGATTAAAAGACCACAACTTAAATTATTTTTCACTTTAACCTTAGAAAAGACACTGAATAAAGTCAACTGAAGATTATCTCACATCAACAGTTCTTTTCCTAAGTTAGACTTAGGAAATCATTTAATTAATCAACTCAGCCTAAGTTTCATTGTCCTCCATCATCTTAGGACGTTGTAATGATGATGGAAGACCTTCCTTGCTACAATCTCAATAGATAACAAAAGACTCAACACATATATGATAAGACACTCAGAGGTTTTGAACCAATTGGACAACAATGTAAGGAGCAAACTACATCACAAGACACGACCACATGCTGACATAACAAGGAAAAAAATCAACGACTCTTACCTAGGCTTGAGAAAGGATGACTGTGAAAGGCAAAATATGCAAAACAAAATGGTTAAATTGCTGTCGTAAAACATAAAAATTAGCAAGACTGAAATTTGAAAGTTACATTGCGGAAAGGAAAGGAAACTACATCTAATCAATAAATTTGAACGGAGACTACTACTCCCCAAAACACAAAATTTCACCTCAAAGCTGCCATGATCAATCAACATACTTGAATGACCAATGTAACCATGCAGCTAGGTGATCAATTAAACGGGAAAGACCAACACAGTCAATCCTCCAATGCATCCCATCATGAAATCTCATAAGTCGGAAAGATGCCTTGATGTACTTGCTATTGAAGGAATAGCTGAAGGCTATTGGTTGGAATTTGGAACATGGTAATTCAACAATAATAAGCATGAATACATGAGAGACGAAACTCTTAGAATCTACCTACTGAAATACCTTCATCATTCTCAACTCAATTGGATCATGATGAACCTTGATATCCAAGCACTGATCAGTCAAAGGATCCTCCTGAAGAACAAAATTTGAATGTGGGATCATAGGCAAAATTAAGGGTTATCATCCTCTGGTTGAACCAAAAGTTGCTCCCCTTGTTGCAATGGTAGTTGATCAAATTGTTCTTGAACGACTGTTGGGATATGCAAGGACAAAGTCTCTAGCTGATTGATTTCTACATGGTTGACTTGCGGTTCTTTCTCTTGAAATTTATCATTGTCACTGGAATGAACCAATGAACACTCTTGAACACTCAACTCTTCACCTTCATCTTCATGGAACTCTGCATATGACCCAAGTGGTGCAGCTACTGGTTCCTAATCATTCAAGCCTGAGCCATCATCATCCTGTTCATCTTTGGGAACTTGATAAGGTGCAAGTTGTGGTTCCTCTTCAATAACTAGGAATTCTTGCACTCTTGCAACAACCGATGGTTGAATATCATTGAAAGGTGTCACCTTCCCTGGTTGGCCAGGAACATGGATCGAAGAAAACTTATAAGATGCAAGGAAATTTCTTTCTATCTTGATAGCAACAACTCGGGTCTCCTCCAAATTTTGAGGATCATTGTTCCTGAGAAACATACCAAAAATTCCATCATATGTGTCAAGATAGTATATGAAAGCCATAGCATCATTAGGTCTTATAGCGATTGGAATTCTATAATAAGTCTTAGAAAAATGGACATTAAACTGAGTCACAGTGTCATTCTCATTCTTTTTAATATTATCAAAAGCATTAATTAAGGAAAAGTAATCCTGTTTATCCGTCCATCTTTCTGTGAACTTCTCTTGGAACGAATCCCATCCATCAATGGAGGCATCAAGAAGGGATTTGTACCATGTTTGTACATCTCCCTCAAGGGTCTGCTCAAACATCCTCATAACCACATCCTCATGTTCAACCTCACAATCATCCACCACTTTTAAAAACTCAGCCAAGTGATCCTCAATTGATACTCCAAACTTCCCAACAAACAAAAGTAAGCATTTGCGATATTCACCTGTAGGTAAGTCATGAGGGTAATTAAGAAATTCAACAAAACTCAGTGGGTCATAAGCAGAGAATCTAAACCTCACTAGATTTGTAGCTCCGACCATAATATTAATCTGAGATGAAAACAAGCATAGTTGCTGCCATAGTATTAGCTTGAGATAAAATTAGGTATGAACCCAAAGATGAAGGTTCAAAGTTATAGTCACCATAGAATTTGTCGAAAGGACTTACCAAAGAACTCAATATGCTTACCAACTTAGGAAGAGCTCGTGGTGAAAGCATATTCCTGTTTTGGAAAAGATGTTAGGGTTCGCTCAAGCCCGGAACTAGACCTTGTGTCAGATTGAAACTAAATGATCTTCTTGTGTTCCCCAGTGGAGTTGACCCTGTTTCTTGTGGAGTCACCTACTCCCTGGAACAGAGGCAGAGGGGGTACCTCTTCTAACATGAACTTCTAGATCATAAAGTGAAAATAAATTATGCAACAAAAAGTACCTAGTTTAATGTGATATTGATAGATCAAAGACAACTGAACAGAATACAAAATTTACATATTAAGTCGAAATAGATAGAAAGGATACAATTAAAATGTTAGATGTAGAACAGCTATTCCCAATAATGCTCAATTATCTCCTTAAACGAGCCTTGGCTAAAGTGAGTATTGATACCTTCATGTTCTCTTATATGCTGATATGGGGACACAGATCCCTAGTCCACTACTAGCTTCTACTGTAAGCTGACAGATCTAAAAATCTCACCAATATATTATGAATGAGTATATGATGCTTTGCTTCATTGTTACACAGATTCTTATGCTACCCTTGATCAATCCTTGTTCAGTTTAATTTGCATTGTTTGTAGACAGCATTCAACACAATCCTAAATGTTAGGAGGGAGCATAACAACTCCGTAGTGATCAATTATAATGTTTAGCTTTCAATGCCAACCCCATTTTGCTGTAATGTCCTTGAAGAAACTTTCTCAGCATACTGAAATCCTATTTTCTGCATAAGCATGCACATTGCAGACAGTGGTAAGAAGAGTGCTTAACTTCTGCTTATCTTTTTATGGATTGTGTGTATGGTCTGATAGGACTGTCCCTGTTTCTCTATTTTGTATTGTGAATAACAAATTAAAATTACAGAGGTACCTAAATTTATTCCAGACTGGATGTCATTCAGGTGTGGAATCATGACCTTTTTTGGGAATGCATGGAACCAGAAGGTGGGGGGGATTGCACAGGAATGATTCAGGAATTTATTGAAAGGGATTTTGGTTCATATAATAATTTTGTAGAGGAGTTCAAGCAAGCTGCAACTACACAGTTTGGTTCTGGTTGGGTTTGGCTTGTAGGTCAGTATACTGGAAAAGTTTGTGTAGCTGATTTCAGCTATGATGCTCATTTATCATACTGACTCGAAAATTCTAAATCAGTATCAATTATTCAATATAAGCAGACTCAATGTGATGATGGATCAAAAATGTTTTTATTCTTTATATATTCATTTCATCTTAACCTGGTTTTGTTCATGTACTTGTCTGTTTTATTTTGTTGCAGTGAAAGACAGCAAACTTGCTGTGGAAAAGAGTACAAATGCTCTGAACCCTCTCATATGGGGCCACATAGTAAGTGGCTATTCTTATTTTAATGACTCTGGATTTCCCAAAACAGGACTCCATAGTTTCATAACTAATGTCACACATCCAAAACTGAAACATTGTCAACATAACATTAGAGTTTTTAGAAGGCCAAATTGTTTCACCATATATTTTTGGTATGACTTTGTTATGTGCAATTTTTTATTCTTTTCCTGTTGAGTATGTCACTGGACAGTCTTTCTGTCTCTGTAGTTCTTGTTGTTTGATTGCTTCCTTGAACTTTATTTGTGTCCAAATTGACAGCAATGTTGAGTTTACAGTTAGGCTTCAATCAAGATGTTGGATAAATATGTTTCTCACGTTACAACATTTAGAAGCCACATTCTAACAGCTTCCATTACTAAACGAGATAATGATGATATTTTTGGAGGCAATTACCAACAGACAGTTGGATGTTATATATTCCTAGAAGAAGTGTGCTTCAAAAATCTGTTATTTTAACAATTATTTTCGGTATAGGACTTAAATGTATTTATAACGAAAAATAGGGGTTTTCCAATCTAAAAGAAGCCCCCTCTCCCACAAAACGTTTCTTATACAACTCGGAATCTCAGAACCTTTTACCTATGGGTACAGATCCTTAACCAAAACACCAAAACCTGTTAAACTGTTATAAACCCCTCAAATGTTTCCCAGTTGTTTCCTTTACAGAAACTTCCGCAAAGATATTTTCTTTTGGAATGCTGCTTACAGGTCCTTTGGCTAATCAGCTGCACTATGAGAGGCATTTCTGTGCTGTCAAAATCACCTAGGACTTGCACTTGGCATCATCCACACCCACTCATGGGTTTTGAACCTGGATCTGAGCGTTAATACAAGTTTGATCACTTTGCACCTTGCCGCTAGACCACAATCCCGAGGGCTTTGCAAAGAGTTTTGGGATATTTCCTGTCGATTTCTTAGAGAGAAGGGGCATTTCTAGCCCCTCAAAAACAATTTAAAAAAAATGTGTTCGTAACTGGTGTAGGACCCAACCAAAATTATAGAATAGAAAAGTAAATAGAGGAAACAATAACACATGGAAAAACAACCAAGTAAAAGGAAATTTGGATAACTGGCTTATGTAAAACTATGGATTTTCTTTTTTTTTCTATTATTTATGGATATTTGAAAATTAACTTTAATAAAAATAAAATATTCTTATTGTGATTGTCTATTTCCTAAATTTTGAAGGCGGCATTTTCATATCCACACCAGTTTTGGAAAGTGTAGCCATTTCCCTTTTTCAGGTGACATAGGTTGATATCTATGTTTGCTAGGTTTCTTAAAAGGAAAAAATGAATCAAACTTTTTGTTTTATAGAAACAATATCTCAAATTAATAAAATATAGAAGTTAAATGGTTGTGGAGTCTCTTCCATACCCTGTTCAAAAAACAAGGTATATCTACATAGGTCAAACACCTTATGACGAACGCTCACACATACAGATCAAAGATTAGTACACCGGTGTTTTACATGGTTAAAACCCTCACAATTGATCATTAGAAAATGACCTTCCATGCTTTTTAAATAGAGTTCATGGACCAATTGGGTGTCAAGCCATGGATCAAGTGCTTTTAATATGGAGGAGAAGATAAAATTTTCAAAATTTATGTCTAGAACATAATAGTGGTTGTCAGATTAGATAGTTTCAAAAGCACACTAAAGAAACACAATTTTCCTAAAGACACATTAAGCCAAGTTGATCTTAACTAACTCCCAAGTGTTTAAATATCCTAACATACCTAGGGTTCTGTTTGTCTTCTGTCACAGAGACCAGACCTTTGCATATGTATATCTGGATCAGACTTGGATTTCTCTTACATAACAAATCAGACTTGGATTTCTCTATCTGTCTAACTGCTGATCTCACCAATCTGCCACAGGGTCTGAAAAATGCTGTAGCAATATTTATCCCCAACTCCAACTGCTAAAAGTATTTCTTGATGAGTTAAATGCCCTTTCTGCTGCAGGAGTAGAGGGCGCTTCATGAAATCCTTAATCTGGAATAGAAACCCCTTTTCATCATAATAACCCTGAAGACTTGAGCACTCAGGAAGACTTATTTATTTCATAGATCTCAGATAATCACACAAGATATATATATATATATATATATATATATATATATATATATATATATATTGATCTGTGATTTCCATTTTCCTTTAGAAAAGCTAGGTCGGCCCCTTTTTATGCACAAGTCGGCTCTCTTTTCATTCCTGTAATATAATGCACTGTACTCAAGCATAGTGAACTTCTATATTCATGAAAGTGTCAAATCTGGGCATGCACAGAAATGACTATGATAGCCCTAGCCTATTCCATGCCTAATAGAAGAACCGAAGAGAAGCTGATCTGGATGGCATTAAACTGAGTTCTATGTAGTGCTCCAATGATTGGCCAACAGTATAGTTTAGTGTTACTGCAAATAACCCTCAAAAGATACTTTAGGATATTCTCTTTGCAACTATCCATCTTCCTGAAAAACACAGTGTAGTTCCTGGTTCCCCCTCTCACCTAGGGGTAACTAGAGGAGATCATGTCTCATGGCCCACGGTGAAGACAGTGATCCCGACGATCATGATGATCAGCATGTCCACAGAGATCAGCCCGGCAACTCCCTCAGATGCCTTTTCCTCACCAGCATGGTTCATCACACTCAATCAACAAGGCTCATTGGGAGATGGTGGCTCAACACATTATAAGGTACATTAGTCCTTGTTTCATATAAAGTGTCATATTTAATGCATTGGGCATTTGAGTAATGATCATAGGTTGAAGTTGGATAATGAATCATGATCTCAGAAGTTATGCTTTTTTCCTTGTTTCACCTTGGTGGCCATCTTAGGCATCCTAGTCCTGTGTTGTCACTCCCAGGGAAAAGGGGCACTGCCAGTGGTTCCTTGAAGGGGGGGGGGGTGGTAGCATACCATTCCCGATCATACTTACCACTTTTCCATCCTTAATCTTTCCATTCTCCCACCTTTTGGACAATGTGGTTACATGTACACCAAAAAGGCATGTACCTCATTCTCTTATGAGAAGAAGGGGCTAAAGGCCCAGAGGTAGATTGCAATTTGTTGATAAAATAAAGAAATGGGATAATTAGGATAGTTAAAATCTACAAGTCCACAATTGAGCTCTACCCCCTCATTAATGGCGATCGCCCCTAGTCCTAATTCGAATAAACACATTCTTTTATCAAAAAGGACTTGAATATATCCCGGACAAAAAGCAAAGGAAGTGCTATGCTTGAAACCTTTTTAACGGGACTTGCAAATCAAATGAAATAAAGAAAAAGGAAAATAAAGGGGTTTGGAATGCAAAAACGCACTGAGGAAAGGGTAACTCAATCGCTAAGTACACCCTCCACAAAGGCACTCATGGAGGTGAGTCCATACATTGTCTTGCATGTTAATGACCCCATGCCTAGAAGTAAACCCCATGACCACCTCACATTCATTACCTATCTTTGATGGGTTCTTCTGGGAAATATCTCTCTACTTGGGTACTGGCACACCTAATAGGTTCCTTTGATGGCCCTCCCATACCTAAACTTGCCAAATTGCATAAAGTCTTGAGCTTAAGTGAAGTTTGAAGGGGATACCCAATGAGAGTTGTTCACTTGGATTTTGTATTATTTGATGGCCTACTTTATATGCTTCTTAGGATTATTGTAGCTTGTGATTGTCGGTTTTACTTGATACCATGGTTTTGATTGACTTGAGTGCACCTGACATGGTCTTTGGAGAACGTCTTTGTGCTTTCACCCCGGGACGCTATGCACTTTGTACAGGATACAACATGTGTGATGCAAATCATTAGGTCACCTGATGATTGAACCCCTTCAAATACATCCTCTCACACCTTCTAGACCCTGGACGATGGTCAGATGAGCTCTCATTCGACAGTTATGGTCACTATGGTAGGAAGATAGGTAGAAGGCCCACACCTTGGGTAGTGCATCCCATACCTTATTCAACATTTGATGGAGGACATTGCACTTGATTATGCTTAGACACCACACAAAGAGGTGATGCATGATCATCCCACCTAGACGCTGGCCTTCTCACCCTTGACGTTGGGCTATTGATGATGATGTCATGTGCTAGGGTTTGTTGCTAATGTTGGGGATTGCTTTCCATTAGGACATCGTTTGATGGCTTGAGATGTGACATGGCACTTGATGAGGATCTTCCACCTTGCTTACACCATTTGATGATGACATGTGGCCTTGGGAGGTTCTCTTCACCCTTTGGGAGCTTGATGTCACCACACATGTGACCTTATTGAGGTGTATTAGCATGTATTAACATTGTTAGAGGCTATTTGAGGGGTCGGCCCGACTTGTATCATGGATCATTATTGTTTTAGTACATTATGTGGACTTATGCACTAGGGTTACCTCATATAAATGAGGCTAGGGCTCATTTTGATCAAACACAACTCTCACACTTGTGAGATCACCACTACTTGTTCTCTTACTTCTCTTTTTTCGCTCTACTAGTCTTGTGCACACCTTTTGGAGGAGAATTTGTGGATGCTTTTCCTTATTTTGATGGATGATCTTGAGCTAGGGTTTCCTCATGAATTTCGACTTGGTTAAAGTAAGTCTTCTTTGTCAAGTTTAAGTGTTTTCACGGTATATTGTGGTAAATGCTATATCGTTAATTTGTTGCATGTACTATGTTCTTGCTTGAAACCCTAGGTGGGATTGTAAGTCTTCATCCCCATCCAAATTTCATTCATCTTGGTTGTTGAAGCATTTGAGACCTACTCCTAGGGATTAAAAGTCCTTATCCCCCTAGGGTTTTGTCTTAGCTAGCTCAAAGCCTAGGGTTTAAACTTTATAAGGCCATAAATTTTAGATCTTGACCTAGTTCACTCTAATCCTCAACTTGGACGTCCTAGAAGAAGGAGACGGCACCTAGGGTTTATAAGGCCATAAACTTTAGGGATCCCCTCCTGAATTTGATCCTAGGCCTATAAGGCCATAGTCCTAGGGTTTCAAATTCTCATCTTCTTGGCTATCCAATTTATGGTGTTGCTTGACTCCATTGCCCTAAGAGAAGAAATGACACTGGTCTTTGGCTTACAGGTGTTTGCAAAACTCACAGAACCCTCTCTCTCTCAAAGGCTATTTGACAACCAACTCACTAACCTCTTTCACTCACTAATCCTAACTCAACACTTGACAAACAAAGATAATTTATTGCTTCTTTTATAAAAGGTTTCTACAGCCATTAGGGCTTCACTAATTGTTGATAACTTACTAAATACTTGGGGAAAATCAGCTTAGAACTATTGTTTGATGATTGGATGTTGATCTACTTGTTGAGAGCTTAATTGTGAGATATAATTGCTGATTTTGTTGGGCTGATTTCTTGCTGTTGTTGCAAATTATCTATTGCTGATATACACTTGTTTACTCCTGCAATTTTACATCATTCAATTAGTTTTACTTGATATCTATCATCTAGGGGTGATTGGTAGGTGATATAACTTGGTGATTGACTTTTATATGCATTGGAATGCTTCTTGTTTTGCACAGGTCAACCAATTACCATATATAACTAATTCTAACCTTCCCACTTTTCTAGACCTAGCCTATCTCATTGAATGACCAAGTTAAGGGGCCATAAACTTGCCTTTAGCTTGCTATAGGATACTTCGAGGTCACTAGGGAAGCCAAGTCACCTGACAAGGGGACACGGGACACGGAGGACACAAAAATACGAGTATTTGACACGTGACATGGTGATCTCGGAAACAGGACATGGAGGACACATTATATGTATATATATATATATATATATATATATATATTAAATTATAAATTACACATACAAAAATGAAATAATTAATAAAACATTTACATGATGACGATACAAATACAATCATACAACTAGTATTACATCAATGATGATAATGACAAACATTGAAACACACAAGAAATTCGAACCATAAACTAGTTTTCTCATTAAGTCATCAAAATCAAAATGTGTTACATAGACACTAACTCCTGAGTCACTGCTACAACTACAGGCTACTATAGGTGGGAATGCCAGTGGAAAATACAAAATAAGGTAGATACTAGAACCGTAGATGGAAGAATCCCATAGCACGAGACTGTTAAAGTCCTCCATGTCATCATCATCAAAACCAGTGCCACCGCCACTGCTCTTCAACCTCTGGCTCCTCTACATCCAATCCAATATGTGGAACTAGATCTGTTGTTATGGAGGATGTCTCCTCAAGAGGAATATCATCCTCAAAAGTGATCGGCTCTAGCACTCCGTCACTAAGATCCATGTTGTCCAATGCCAACTCAACACTGTTGTCCAAACCCATATCATCAAGAAACACATCCCACATTTTTGTCTTTCCCTTCAACCACTCCTCCCTCTTCCTGTAAATCAGATGAAGGTTGGTGTTGGCATACACCATTGTCTCCGCCCTGGACTGCTCAAGCCTGCTCTCCTTCAAACTATACAAATTCCCATATGTGCTCCAATTCCTCTCTGTTAGCACATTTTTCCACCCTTCAATCAGATCTGATATGTGGGTAAAATCAGCGATGGAAAAGTGGCTAATTCAAGGAGAAAATGCCCCAAATTGTCATAGGAAAGCCTCCTCTCTGTTCGGGTTGGTGCGTGCCAACCTCAGGGAAAACCACAACACATAATCTTTGGACAACATGTAAACACTCCACCAAAGCATTAGGAAAAGATAGTTTAAAATTGCTTGGAGGGATCATGCAGTGTTAGCGTGAGAAAGATGAAAGAATTAGGGAAAGAAACCACTTAAAAGATAGATGAATATCATAATAAATGGTAATGAACTATTAATTCAATGCAAAAGTAAGAACACGACACCGACAAGAAGGAAAGTTCGACGAAAACACAACGCTTCTTTATGAAAGGCTTGCCAAAGGGTTGATTGCACCACAATAGACAAGTCCAAAACCGTTACAATGATTATCCTTGCTCAAAGAAAGAGTAGCTAGTCTAGAAGAGAATGAGAAAAAAGAGAGAGTATTTGTATGCTGCTGCTGCCAAAATCCAACCATAATAATGTAGACCAACCACCAATATATAGTGAGAGAGGGCGCACTTTACCCAAGAGACCATGGGCATATGAGAGAGAGAGTAGGAATGGGGAATGTATGCACATGAAGGGAAGGATAGGAGTAAAGCATGCACATGGGGAGAGGAGAAAGAGTGGGAGAGATAGTCTAACTCTCACGTGTGAGAGTTAAGAGGTGAGGAAAGAGGAGTATATGTGCATAAGCAAGAGGAATACGCCCTATTTTTTAGGGAGAAGGCACCATAGAGAAGAGGAATGGGAGAATAGGGACACGTGTGAGGGAAATAGAGGTAGAAGAGGCGCACTACATGAGTTATGCGCTAGGATTTAGGAGAGGGGTAGATGAGGTGGATCATGCGTGGAAGGAAGAGGGAGTAAACAAGAATAATGTGCCACACGTGTGGGAGGAGAGGGAGTGAGGGCACATTTAAGGAATGGGAGGTAGATAATAAGAGGAGAAAACCATGCGTTTAGGCTTTAAGAAGACTTTAAGTGCACGAAGGAGGGAAAAAGCTATCCAACGCATGTCTAAATGCTAAATTTGGCCAAGATATGCACCCTATTTTTTAGGACGGAGAATTCGCCCTATTTTTTAGGGATTTAACATTTAAGAGATAATTAAAGGGTTTTTTAATGCGATTTATGCATGAAAAGTGAGAGGAAATTAGTGAGTCATTTAAGCCTTGATTGGCTCAATCACGTCCATGAGATTGCCACCTCATCCACATGCTTTTAATTAATTAATTCTTCACTTTAATGCTTTTATCCTTGGAAAGTGTGCCCCTCATTAAATGATGCCAAGTAGATGCCACATGTCACACTATATCACCGCCACATGTCAGTAATTGACCCTGCCACTTGTTACCTTTGGAGGCGACCACCCTGCTATAAATAGAAATTGCTAAAAATAGGGTTTGGCTCCTAAAAAATAGGAAATTGTAAAAAAATGTTCAGGATGACTAGGAGAACACCACCATGTGTCATATCTCTAAAAATAGACACTACTAAAAATAGACTCTCGCCGCATGTCAATGATATCATACTCATCTGATTCTATTTTCTGTGAGGATTCCAAAAACACAATAAGAATTGACATGCAAGCCCTGGTGCTCTACCTACTAAAAATAGAAAATGCTAACAAGTCACCCTGAAAAAGGTCCAAAAGACTCGGAATGTCTCAAGGATCAATACTGCACACTCAGAATCTTGATTTGAGGCTTGGAGCTCAACCTGCTAAAAATATAAAGTACTCGCATGATCCCTAGAAAACGTGTCATCGGGCTCAGTATCATGCAAAGACCAATAATGTATGCTCAAAACTATGATATGAGTCTCCGGTCACTGTCTCCTAGAAAGTAGGGTCTCTATATATAGAAATCTCTCTCAAATCCTTGTGACACTGTGCTAACTCTAACTCTGAAACGAAAACAACCATATACCAGTCCTATACCTATATCTGATGGGAATCGACCTCTAGCTCACACAAATGCTAAAACTCTAGGAAAATCTATGAATGCTAGCCAAATAGTGTATGTTGGCTCTTAACCCTCTGGATTCCCAAGAGTGAAAATCCAGGAGTTAACAATGGCGACTCAAGGGGATGGGATCCCCTTGTGGGATGTCGAGAACCATATGAATTTCTGTGTCTGTAAAACTGAAATTGATGCTTTGTGAGAACTTTGTGATACCAAAGCTTGTCCAATGGGCTGTGGAGTTTGTTGTCGTCCTAATACACACTTGCAAACGTGAGCAAAGTCCAACTCACTTAGTGTGTCCTTGGAGGCATAATGCCTAGGTTCACAGTCCACACTGTCACCTTGACTGGAACCTCTTCCTTCTAGGCTTACTCCTAGGGAAGCCAAGGGGGGTAGACCCTAGTTACTAGATGTGATTTAACTTTGAAGTTCTAGGAGTTGGTTTTAATTTGTTAAAGGTTAAGGGGAAAACTACCCTATGATGCTAAGGCAGCAAATGCAAAGTGCAAGATTAATTATGACAAGCAAACCCTTCCCTAAGCCAACTAAGACTAGTGCCTAAAGGTTGGGCAAGGGGTCAACTAAGTTTTGAGGGGGTTCAATTACAAAAGATTACAATGATTACAACGTCACAACTACTCCACAACAAAGATACAAGTACTTACAACAATGAAGATAGATATCACAATACTTACATAAGATACAAATAGACAAGATTGAGAATGCTTAAATGTGAGAAAAAGATATCAAAACATTTAGCTCATTCACATAAAGCCAAGCATGCCCCAATAGCACTTACTCTATTGGACTGCTTTTCAATGGAAACCACTAAAGCACTCAAGACTCAAAAGATGATGCCTCCAAATGGGATGGGATGCACAACTTCTTCTTGAATCACACCACAAGAGCATTGATTGCAAGATAAAATATTTGGAAGATAAATGCTCAAACCAAACTTCAAAGATCTAACACTTAGATCATCAACCACAAGATAGCATAAAAGATTGATAAAAGTAAATGTGCTTGGAAAATAGACTTCTAAACAACCATCAAAAGATATGCCAAAGTAAAGATTGTCTAGGAGACTAAGTGGTTAGGAGTTGTTAAAGATTTGATAAATTTTATTTGCCCTCCCCCTAACTAAGTGTTGAACCTTAATCCTCTTCTTCCTATTGCCAAATAACTGCCGGATGCTCAAGATAGTAAGGCAACGAGGCCCACCCTAGCTTTCACGGTCAGCCCTAAAGTAAGAGTACTTCTCGGAGAGGACACACACCTGGTGCACCACGAGACAGTCCCCTGCCACTACCCTCCGTTGTTTTCCTCAAACCCGTTTTAGATGGTGAAGATGGTGGAATTAGGTTGTCCTAGTTGGTCTAAAATGTTATTATGACTTATGGGCAAGTCTTAAGATGTGTTATGAGTGTTTTAGATGAATTTTAGGTGCCCAAAAATAGTGATTTATCCCCAAAACCGAAACTTAAAGTGACTGCTGTGAATTTGTTATAACTTATGAAATTGCAGCTTGTAAACACATATGAACTTGCAAATAGAAGCTGAAAAACATAGAGACATTCACGTCATCATGTGATAGCCCACAACATGTGTTAAGTATATGAAAAAAATGTGCTATGAAGAAGTCAAGAACAGTTTGCCAAATGGAACAACACTTGAGATTCTAATCATTCAATAACATAAACTATTCCATGAAAAAAACAAGCTAAAGATTTAAGTAATTTCTGAAAATAGAATCAACCATACACCACTCACTTGCCAAATAAGATGAGAACTTGAAACACAATAAGCTTGCACAAAATAAAGGAGTGCTTTAAGATATCTACTTGACCATGTGTGTATTATGCATGGAGATATAAGAGACTTAAAGCAAGTAAAAGATTTGTGCCTCAAAGGCTTAGGCTACGATTTAGTGAATGTATGACAAAAACCATAAAAGATTGCAAATCATTTAACCATTAGCACATTATCATCATATCACTAATCTAGCCATACGATATTGGGGGTTACTCTCCCAAGGTGTAGGCAATTAAATCTTAAGCAAAACTTGAAAAAGACAAACCACTCACAATGGCACAAGGTGGAGGTCAAGCCTACCAATATTGTGCCAAAGAGGGTTGTAAAAGAAAAGATAACAATTATTAAACTATGCTAGCCACACAACCCTGTCTTAATGACAAGTGGGGCAAGAAATAAAGAATGCTTCAAGAAACTTTATCTTCTAGCCCAACGATTTTGGGGGGTTGGCTTACCCAATCAGTCTCCCAAGGTGTAGGCAACAATAACTACAATGCTACAATGCTACAATAACTACAATGCTACAAGGGGCTTGCTACAATGCTAGAAAAGATGAGAAAGAGAAGGGGAAAGTTACCCAACTAGTGTGGAAGCTTTTGAAGTGTTGTATGGATGGATTTGAGCATCATATCCTATTGTTTCTGGTAAGAACCTGCAAAAACCAACCAGCAAACAAATGCTTGCTGGAAATGCTGCACAACACAACAAAGTTAAGAAAAATTCTGTTTTTTACGCAGAATTTTTTCACATAAAATCTCCAAATGAAAGTATAGTTTATGTGACCTATCTAAGATGATTAGTTTACTGAAATATGAATGAAGAAGGAACATAAAATTCAGATTACAAAACTTGGAGTTTGAGAAAGCTTTGAGGGAAGACTCGTTCTTGAGGCTTTCCCAACAATCCCTTGAAGTGAACCTGCAAAACTCAAGGCAAAACATGAAGCATGGAAGTAGATAATATGTATGAATAGACTAACAACATGAAATACTTAAGATGATTAGCTATCCAACCTACATAAACCAACAAGAATACTCTTTGTTAATCTACCCTAGCAAACTACTTTGCCAAAGATCTACTCAATGCTACACAAGAAACTTAAACATCACAATGTCACCTCATATGTAAGAATCCAACCAGAATACTCTTGGTGTTTCCAAAATATTCCAAAGCTTTATTAATCAAATGGGAGAGTGTTGCAGCAACAAGTTGCTCCAAGACTCTCAAGAGCAAATGAGATGGAAGCAAGAGGCAAAGAGCAAGAGAGATGGGGAGAAATTTCAGTAGAGTAACACTAGCTCAAAGATTGGTAATGAAATGAGAGGAAGAGGGTTCTATTTATACCTGAAAAGGCAAATTGAAGGCACTTGGATGGATGCCAAGTGTTGCAAATCCAAGCAAGTGAAGGGAGTCTCTTGAAGAGGGGAGCAAATCTAGGGTTTGGGGCATGGATAGATGAGGTGGAGTGAGTGAGTGGAGTGTGGGGACATGAAAGGATGACGTGGTATGCTAGGAGGGGTGCACCTCATGAGGGAGGGGCCCACAAATCATCTAAAAGCCATTTCCTAAGGTTTGTGGGTGAAGGGGGGCTCAAATCCCCCTAGGGTACATGAGGAAATGTGGGAATGGGCAAGTGAGGGGGTGTAGAAAGGTTTTAAGGTGGGTTGGGTAGGTTAGGGATGTGCTTTCTTGCCCTTTTCCATCTTTACATCAACTCATTAACTCTTTTTTACAAAAAATACATTTTTGACTTAGCAATAAAAATTGTTGTTTTAACTGACTCTGACTCCGGGTGGACAAATGACTAGCAAAACTTGTCCAACTGAGCTGAAACTTGGTCCATGGGTGTAGGGGGTGCCTTTCCATTTTATTTGAGCACAAATACCCCTATCAAAAGCCCAAAGACCTAGTTTTTACAATAATTGCTCAAAAACATTTAATTAATTAAATAATTAAAATCCCAACCTTAGGAAAATTAATTAAATTTAATTAATTAAAAAAAACCTATCTAGACTCGATGAAATTACGCGAAACTTTCTACAATGTCTAACATGGTCATTTACATTATTCCTAAACAACAACTACCAAAGGATGAGACCATTAGAATGTCGTTCACCACTTTGGAGGAATTATTGCAAGTGTGAGGGAAAAACTCAAGGGAAATCAACCAGGCTGAAAAGACCAATTGACAACTTGAGGATAAAAAACCCTCAGTGAAAAGAACTCTCCCAATGAAAACATCCCAAGGTACCTGACCTAACTATGATCCATGCAGACCTATTACATTATTAACCCACGCAGGGGTGCGGAAACTCCGTTTACAAAATTTTGTGCTGGAGACATAAATTGCCTAGTAGAACCAAACTGTCTTCGACATATTTTCATCTGATGATGCATATCTTCATGGCACATGGAGTTGACCCCATAGTTGAATAGGCGGTCAACAGAGTCAAAGTAATATAACCTCCCATTGAAATCACTGAAACACAAGGGGTCTCATCCAAATTAGCTACCTGCTACCACCCAATATGCACACTCCTCCTTGTGGTAAATGTGTTGATGTCGACACAAGGGAGAGAGTCACTTAGTCATATGTCAATAAGGTAAACACCTTCCAAGTGCGAAGGAACACCACTAACAATGACAATGGGTCCTGAGGTATGAGCACAACCTGTCACTATGAAAGATGTTCTGAAGTCGAACAATGACAAGTATCATCCAATCAAGGCCCAATGATACTCAACCTTGTCGAATGCGGATAATCGCCAATGAAGCTAACAACTACCAAGGCGCTCTACTTCTGGGTCATCCGTAGATGATGCATCAAAGTCGATACATGATGACCTTTTTAAAAGAAGAGCAATGATGTCTCTCTTCCCTCAACGCAAAGTGATAACTCAAGAAGATATAAGATGAAAAAACAAGGTACCATATGTGAATCCACTAAAACCCAGCAAGATGAACCATAAATCTTCACAATATATCACTCAGAAATTTACTTAGCACATTGAATAATTTTCTGAAATTGTCTTTCTTAGGTTACAACTAGGTTTCTTCACAAAAACTAAACAATGCACAACATAAATAAATCTGATCTACAATGAAGAAGATAACAACAATCACATCACCTGAGAGACATATATTTTGGGTAAAATAACCCCTGGAAAAACCCAATGTGGGAAAACCAGTTCTTCAGTTTGTGGATTTTTATTATGCAATAGAAAATATAGAGATCTCTTACAAGACAAATCTATCTGAATCAATAGCTGAGAGAAACCCCAACAAATTCTTCTCAACACCTGTACGACCCTCTCCTAATCCAGCGAACCAACAAAATCGGCTTAGAAGAACCCATCTATGTGCCTCTGTGCAGTGCGTATGACCCTCTGCGTCACCCTGTACGTCTCTCTCTCAGATCTGAAGTTTGGCCTCTGCAAATGGCTGAGAATGCAAGTCGATCCACCTGCAAAATCTCTCCTCCACCTTCTTTGCAACTCTCCTCCAACAAACCCTCAAGCAAATCTCTCGTTTGGCTGAAATTCACCCTCTCTCAAATGCATAATACGCCCAACCACCAAGTCGACTTCATTATAACTCAATGAGCAAGAAAAAACCCTATCTCCAAAGAGATCAAAGGCTTAGATCAACCCTCACTCTCTCAATGAGATGGATGTCCAAGATTAAAAGACCAACACTTAAATTATTTTCACTTTTAACTTGAGAAAAAAGTGCTCATTAAGTCAACATTAAAATTAAAACAGAGTGCCCTAGTAAGTTGGTTCCCTTAGGGATGAGTTGCCACTGGGTGGGTCTATGAAAGGTCATCGTCGATTCCTTCCATACTTACCACTTTTCATCATTATCCCTCTCATCATTCCCCTACATTGGTTCGGGGATTGGGTTTGCCAAGCTAGTAAGGGTTGTACCTTGCCTTGTGGGAAGAAGGGGCTAAAGGCCCAGAGGGTAAAAGCAGCTGGCAAAAGTTAAAAGCCAAAATGAAACCTTGAGATGCTTCGCCCAGGGATTCCCAAGAAAACAATAAAAAGCTTCTCAGCAAGAAAAGGGGAACCGTAAAATAAAATAAAACTCAAGATCTAGTTGGTGGATAGGAGGTCTCATAATGAGCCGACCTATTAGGTCCATGGGCATATAGCGGTATGACACTATCATCCATCTGGTCACCAAACCAAGGTAGTGGCTCTTGGTGGCATAACCAAGAGAAAGGGGGTCTCATTAGGAGCCAACCTTCTCATTTTCGTGAAATGCTTGTGGGTAACGCTGCCACCACTGGTCACCACGCCAGGACAATGTCCTCCAACTATTCTCTCGAAAAGAAAAAGCAATAAGACAAAGAGTAAAAGGCATTGAATGGGCTAGGAAACAATGACATCCATGACAAGGTGCAACTTGCCCTCTACATAGGCACCCACAGGTAAGACCTACATTTCCCTGTTATCACTGCACCCCTTGCCCAAACATTCCCTACACCATCTCATGCATCTACATGAACTAGATTGGTCTTCACCTGGGAAACACCCCAAACCTTAGGAGGATTAGCCCAATAGGACATCCTGAGACCCTCTCCAAACCTGGCTTGTTAGATAGCATAACGTCTTTGAGCATTTTATCTGGGTGAAGGGGGGTTTGATGCACATGTTTGGGTAACTTGATTATTAGATGTGATTGACATTGCTATGATCCCTGTGACTTATGAGCCCATGGAGGGCGTACTTGTTATTTCTCCAGGACCATGCTCGACGGACATGTACATATGGGGAGATGATTAGTTTGGACCTCCATGGGGCTAAAATCCCACCAGATGGATGCTGTGACCCCAACCAGGGGCATAGGGATACCAGAGGCTTGCACCGGAGAAAAAGGAGGACGTTCCGCCAAAGACACTTTGGCAGGCCTGGACCTAGGGGGGTCTTGCCCTTCCACCATGACGTTGGCCCTTGAAGGCCCTTGACGTCATCATATGGAGCCTTGACGTCATCTAGTTAGGGTTTTGGCATGAGGACGGCTTGGTTGGCACGTGTGGCAGTTTTTGAGGCCTAACGTCTCACTTTTGAGGCCTAGCGTTCCATGATGGGGCCTAACGTCACCCTAGGAGGGGCATGATGTCATCCCTAAAGGCAAATTAGGGTTTTGAATTGTTAATTTTATGTAAAACTGGATTTTTGATGTAAACTGGCCATGTTGGCCTTTTTTGACCTAAAATGTAATTAAAGGTCATTCATATTGTATAAATAGAGAGTTAAGACTTATTTTTTCGTCATCTTTCACTCACACAAGTGTGAGGTCTGAAATTCGGCCTCTTTTAAGGCTTATTGGCTGAAATTAAGTGGTGTGCAACTCTTGGAGGAGGCTATTTTTGAAGCATTATTGAGGTATAATTGTGTAGTTGTTGCTAAATATATATTGCTGTTATAAATAGTTACATTGCTTCAACTTTTATATCAGCTTGTTCATTTGATCAAAAGTCTATGGTTTTTATGAAGCACTAACATCATATGGTACTTGCATGTAGCATTTTTCTTGTTGACTTGTTCTAGGCAGGTACATTTAAATATTACCTTGCTTCATCTCTTTAAAACCCTTGAAACTTTTGATTAGAGTGACCTGTGAGAGGGGTAAGACTTTCTTGATACTTTTGCCTTAGCCTTCTTAAATCCCCAGGTCACTGGGGACGTCTCCCCTGGGGTAGCTTAAACATACTCCTAAATAGAAAGGGATCTCCTATTAAGGTGACAGTGATAGGTTATTCCCAATTACGCCAATTCTGTACCCACTTGCCTTGGGCTTTTGGGGCAAGTACAAATTGTGCAATAACAGTTCCACCACCTTTCCCGTCCTCAACTTTTGTCACAAATTTCCACAAGGGAAACATTGCAGGTTTTCCACCTTCATTGCCCTCTTCACCCTCTTCATCCTCTTCAAACCCGTCACCATATTCATATCCTGGGTCATCATGAGAATGACCACTATCCTCTTCTTCCCTCTAATGCTTATTTCCTGACAAGACCATGAGAACCAAAAAAGGGATGATAAACCACAAGAAGACCATTTTCCTCAAGTTTTAGATGAACAACCTGCAATGAAATGAGGGAGAAGAAAGAATGGGAAAGAGTAGGAGAGGAGAAAAAAACCATAAAAATTTAACAAAGTTAACCCAAAGAAATGAGGGAGTTGGGGTTTGGGCTTACCTCTTTAGCTCTTGAAATTTGAGATAGATGGTTGCCTTTGTTCTCTCCTCCAAGCTCCTCTTTGCTAACTCTTCCAAGCTCTCCTTTGCTCTCTCCTCCAAGCTCTGACAGATGTGCACTCTCCAAGCTCTCCTTTTCTCTCTCCTCCTCTCCAAGCTCAAGCAAACATAGATGAAAGAATGAGGAGAATGGAGGGGGAATAACTCCTTTATTCTCCTCATTTCTTTCCCCTAAACCCTAAGCCTAGTGTAGGACCCACCCTTTTCCTAAATCATAAAAAAAACTTATAAAAAAATGTGATATTTTTTTTCCTTTGCGCCGAAGCGTTCGGGTCCCTCAGATAACGTGCCCAGAGTGGCTTCAGAGCGCGCTCTAGAATTTTTGAAGTGCCTCTAGAAGAGTGGCGCTTCCACATTGGCAGGAAGCATGTTTTTGCAAGCTAGAGCGCACTTCGGAAATTTCGAAGCATGCTCTGAGGCAAGCTTCCTAGGCGCTCGCGCTCGGAGCGGGCTTCTGGCATCAGAGGGGGGGGGGGCTCTTGGTAACTCTGACAATGGGCGCTCTTTGTCGCGGGACATGTGTCGCTTTTTCAGGACACGATTTTAGCACGTGCTAGACATGAGTTTGCATCGTGTCCCATGAACATGACATAATGCAAAGTCGTGCCCGACACCTATTGGTCTCGTGTCGTGTCAGACACGAATGACACGCGACATGAAGGGGGGTATGGATGTGTCCAATAACTTAGTAGGGAAGTCTCCCTTGTGTTGGATCTCCTTCCTTCACTAAAACGAGGGAAGTACTTGCCTAGGTGACAATGACAAGTACTTCTAGTTGTTACACAAGATTGGCATCTTGTAGAGGGCTTTGCACAAGTACAAATCTTGTGATAACAGTCCCAAGGCATATTTCCAAAATTCGCTGCTATAGGTATAGGCATTGATGAACTATTTAATAAGGATCTAATGATTAAATGGGATAGACATGCCTCTGAGAATGATCAACATGCTTCTGTACCATAAATCAACCAACAATCAACTGCATAAAGTGCTTTATCTCAGCCCATAATGAATTCAATTTTTTTATCAAAATATAGTTATAGGTTATCCAAAATTACTGAACGAGAAGTGTTTCTATACAAGCCACAATTTGTTGCATGACTCATCATTACAAGAGCATAATAAATACTCCAGATCCTTGGCCAAGGAAGAATAGTCACCACTGTTTCAAATTCAAAGCGTAGAAGACATAATCTCTTAGTGAAATGAATAACCCAAGCGACCCAACTAACATATAAATACTAATCATTTCACAAGATGAAGATGAGTCAACCCTAATGTTGAGTTGGATAGGTCGGCTTCTAGAAAACCCCATATTAAGTCGGCCCTAGAGTTGAGTTGGATAGGTCGGCTTTGACTTCCTTTTAGGACTTAGGTCGGGCCTGATTTTCTTCATTGGAGGTAAGTTGGACCTTTAATTTGGCACTTCTCTACACAGGTCGGCTCAGGCTTTAAAATTTCCAACAAAGGGCCTGTTGCTGTCCTTATACACACCTACTAATGTGGAGAAGTCTCCAACCCACTTGGTGTGTCCTTAGAGGCACAAGCCTTGTTAGAATATAAAAGATGGTGTGCTCGTTTTACCATTGACGATACCCTCGTCACCCAACCATAGGCCGAAGCCTCCCTCCGAGCACCTTAACCTTGACTGAGAATTCCTCCGGAAGCAATTCCTAGACTAGATAGCCAAACAAAGGGTAGCGCACCCTTCCCCAAGGATAACGCATCACAAAAAGCTGATTAGATAGTCCAAACCCTCGCCAATAGATAGTCCAAGCCAATACTGAAACTAGTTGCTGCTGCAGCTGCACCTGCAGTCCTCCTCCACATGTGCGCACCAAACTGGAGTTGCAGTGCGCACCAAACTGGGAATTGCAATTCTGAGATGCTGTCAAATGAGAACTGGCGCCCTGTATTTATAGTGGTTCTGCCAGTTTTGCTGGGGCCGACTTCTCCTTCTGGATATGTGTCTGTTCAGTATATTATTATTAATTCTTGCCGACTTCTTCTCTTGGAGGCTAATAACCTAATATAAATTATCTTCTTGAGCCGACAAGGCTTCTAGGGTTATTAGCCAACTCATTAGGGTTTCTCTTGCTTTTTGGAGTCTTCTATTCTCGTTAGGTTCACACATGGAGGTAAATACCTCCCGCAGCTACCATAATATTAACACTCCCTCCTAGCTAGAGAGGTATTTACAGGTAATGGACTTGAGCACAAAACATACCATTTACCCGGTAGCATCAATATAGTCATCTAGACTAT
>ML785763.1:677926-717062 GCA_009831015.1 Picea engelmannii | reverse complement strand
ATGGTGGCAATGTCATACTGTTAGGTACCCATGGACCTAATAGGCTGGCTCATGATGAGACCCCCTATCCTCTGACTAGGTCTTGTTTTGTTATTTTTCGGGTCCCTCTTGTTTCTTGTTGAGAGGCTTTTTACTGCCTTCTCAGGGATCCCTGGGTGAAGCATCTCGAGGTTTTATTTCTAGGCTTTTGTCTTTTACCAGCTGCTTTTACCTTCTAGGCCTTTAGCCCCTTCTCCCCACGAGATAAGGTACAATCCTGCAAATAGGTCAACCCAATGCTCGGACAAGGGGAATGAGATAAATGAGCGAGAGATAAGATGAAACAGTGGTGCTATGATGGGAGCGGACGATGGCTTTTCAGAAATTTCCCCAGTGGCAAACCAAGACCTATGGGCACAGGCTTGCTAGGGCACCCTGTCAATTTCCCCAAGCATGGTCAAGTGGGCTAATGTAAGATCCAACCAGTTGTTAGAGATAAAAGGAATTAGATGCATATATTCAAAGGTTTCAATGATCAAAATTGACACATACCATGATACCTGGACCGATTACCTCATGGAGCAAGAACCTCTTATGATATAGGATCAAGCCGATGGTGATGGATGCTGCTACTGCTGACAAGACAAAAGATGATGAATGAAGAAAAGGCGGGCCCTCCAGGGCCATGTTCAGGTCAATCCTGCACTCGGTACTCCATGTCTAGGACCTGTGGGCCTCGAGACATGATCTCCTAGTTATCCCTAAAAGGTGGGGATAACAATGTTCAAACATTTGACACCCATGTCCTTGCAAAGCTCTAAACCAAGCAACAAAGCTTCATATTCAGCCACATTATTTGTAGCATCAAATTCCAATCTATATGCAAACTTAAATTTCTAACCAGATGGGGATTCAATGACTATTCTAGCACCTTTCCCAGTTCTAGAAAATGCACCATCAAAATCCATGTACCATACCTCACTAACTCTTTCTTCCTTAACTTCTTCTTCTATGGGCCCTAAAGAGTTAGACAAGATAGCATGATTTCCAAGGTCATCTTCTTTATACTTCAATTCATTTATGGGATTCTTTGGGTCTTCTACATGATACCTTCTTTCCCATTCCCTATTCAGTTTAAACGTGGCCTCATCTGGAGTGGGGATGGTGGCATAAGTTAAGTCCATTTGTAAATTACCCCTCAAATCCGCAGTTGTTTTTCTTGAAAGCAACATACCCCAAGCATCAGGCACATCTATCACTACTATGTCCATTTCAATCATGATGTCTGGGAAGGCAGCCAAATGTACTTGTAAACTTTTAATCAAACCATGCACTTCAATCTTTTTACTATCCATGGCACAAATGTTATGGTAAGGCCTTGAAATCCTTAGATTTAATTGTTCCATCACTTTCTTAGTCATAACATTTGAACTTGCTCCAGAATCAAGCATGCAATTATGAAGGAGATGGTTGTTCACAAGTAGGGAAAGATAAAACGGTTGATTCTTTTCGTTCCCCCTATCCCAATTTTGCAAAATCACAGATGCATCTTGGTAAGCTACTATTGGTGGCCTGTCGATATTGTTCTGAGAAGGATTCTCTATAGCTTTAAGTAGTTTCTCTCTCTGGGATGGAATCTTCATAATTTCTGCTACAGGGACCAACATTTTTGCATTATTCAACCATCCCCCTAAGTCAATATTTAACTCTGTATTTGTAAGAATAATTGATTTAGGAGGGGGAAGAGGTACCTTAGGAGCACTTGTTTGAGGCTTGTCTTGATTCTTAGTTCCACTTCTTTGGTAAGAAATGTTGAATTTTATGGTAAGCTGATGCAAATTTATTTTATTACTGTTTAGCATGAGCTACAACCATAACCAATGACTGCAACAATAATAACTAGATGTAGTAAACCAAGATCACAAGAGGAATAACCATGCACAAAAGAACACAAGAAGTATCCTGGGAAACCCTTCTACTCAAGGGAAGAAAACCCAACAATCCTTTGCTATATTCTCAAGAGAAGATCCCCCATCCATCACCAAAACCTAGCACACAAAAGGGTGTTGCAGTTCTCATAATTTCAGACCTCAACTTCTGAAATCATGAGATGACATAATGATAAGTGTGTAATCCTCAATGGGGATTCTCCTTTATTTATACAAAACTTATCACATCAAATGATGTGTCTATTGGCACAATAGGGCCCACCTGTACAACTTAATAATATAATAAATATAATTAATAATTACAATATTTATTATCTTTACATGGTGGCGTCGACCTGTACCCTTTACAACATAATTAGGGTTACAGGTAAATCTTACTCTTAGACAATATAGCAAGGGATCCACACGTCCACTAGTGCTCAACCACTAGGGACACGTCCACCTGTGCTCAGCCACAGGAACGTCATACTCAACAGAATCATCTGGAGTACCACATTGTCTCAACTCTCTACTCAGAGGAGAACGATACACCCATCACATGAACACACCAAACCACAGGGGGACAACTCAACTCTTCAGAGGAGAACGATGCCCCAACCATTGGGGGATGACTCAATTCGCACACAAAGGAGAACGATGCCCCATCACGTGGGTGTGCCCAACACTGGGATCCCTCTTAGGTCGACTCAACTCAGTCTCAGAGGAGAACGTGTCCTGGAGGATGTCTCACGAAGCTGCAACCATCAACACTCCCTCTCAGCTAGGGAGGTATTCTCCACCAGGCCAAATCTCTCACGGGAGTACTCGAACTTTGTCCTGGCAAGCGGTTTGGTGAAGATATCTGCAATCTTCTCATGTGTAGGAAGGTACTGCACGTGTACTGCTTTCCTCTACACCATGTCTCTGATATAATGATATTTTATCTCAATGTGTTTCTATTTATCGTGAAACACAGGATTCTCAGAGAGCTTCACACAACTCTAGTTATCACAATGAATAATGGTAGAATCCATCTCATGATCAAATAAATTTGTTAGGAGCTTGCGAAGCCACACTGCTTCGCGGACTACCACACTCAACGCTATATACTCTGCTTCTACAGTACTCAAGGCCACAGAGCTCTGTTTCTTGCTGCACCAGTAAACCATGGCAGACCCCTAGGCAAAACAACAACCAGATGTGCTCTTCTGATCCACTTTGCTCCCTGCCCAATCTGCATCAACATATCCCTGCAGTCTCATGTCTACACTGGAGGCATATCTCAAGCCATATCCAACTGTGCCTTATAGATATCTCAATACATGCTTTGCTGCTATCCAGTGAGTCTGTCTCAGTCACATATCACGAATCCCTTTGGCTGCTCGATGTAAACTTCTTCCTCAATCTCACCATTGAGAAAGGATGTCTTTACATCCATCTGATGTAGTTTCCAACCCATGGATGCAGCTAGTGCAATGATAGTACGGATGGAAGTGTATCGGGCTACAGGAGCAAATGTCTCCTCATAGTCAATTCCCTCCACCTGTGAGAATCCTTTGGCTACAAATCTTTCTTTGTATTTCTCGATACTTCCATCAACTGCATGCTTGATCTTATAGATCCACTTGGAAGTCACTACAGACTTCCCTTCTGGTCTCGAAACAATATCCCACACATCATTCTTCAAGATGGACTGATACTCTTCTTGTCGTGGCATCTTGCCATACCTGCTAACTTGCTGCTTCTCCATGACAAGAAGGCTCGGTATCAATGATGTGGCTCATGGCTTGAAAAATAGCTCGAAAATCTCTTTGGTTTCTTGCTCTCTCGGAATGTGCCTCGAGGAGTTGCATGTCCCTCTGCCTCTTGCAGAGTTTGTCGAGCCTAGGCAGGCCTTTTATGGCCTACTGCAATGTCTATGGGGACATCAACTAGAGCAACGACTGTCTCCCTTTGAACTGCTGAAAGGGGAGAAGGTACTGTCTCCCTGTTAATCTTAAATAGTTTGACTCCCTCTGAGTCAAGTGACTCCCTCTGAAGCCTGAAGGATAGACATCTTCATTTTTTCTGTGTTGCTAACCTGGAGACATCTCATGTCTTCACAAGTCCTCTACTGACTCTATAGTACTTTGCTGGCCTTCGTACTAGGATAATAACCAAGATGGCCTCCCATAGGGATAACAACCAAAATGGCCTCCTATACTAGGATAATAACCAACCAAGAAAATTTGGACTCCCGTACCAGGGATCATGGTCCTCCAATAATTAAATAAGAAAATTTGGCCTCCTGTACTAGGATAATAACCAATATGGCCTCCCATAGGGATAACAACCAAAGTGGCCTCTTGTACTAGGATAACAACCAACCAAGAAAAAAATGGACTCTCGTACCATGGATAATGGTCCAAGTCACGAGGGCTCCCATACCAGGGATAATACCCTTTATTATCAAAATGATAAACAATACTAAGTGCGCAAGATCCACTGCCATTTTACAAATTAAATGAAGTCAAATATGCAAAGTGCATACCTGGAGTGTACATTTTCGGTTCTTCAGTCTGCTTGCTTGTCTGGGAATCTCTTGATGAGTAATAATAATACTCCTTCATAATCTGCACTAGCCTTCAAGCACACTTGTTTCCGTATGAGCATGGAACTTGACATATGATCTTTTCTAAACACAATCTTCATTCCTTGACAATGTTCCTTATTACTGAATGCTAGCTATGACTCCATATTCACAATGTTCATGTCTCTTAACCATAATCTCAATAATCCAATTTATTGCAAGGAATCTTTTAGCCAATCATACTACTTCCAGCAGATGGCTTTTATGCTTAGCCTGCATACCTGTCACTTCTGTCCTTTTGGATGGTTGTATATGTAGGTAGTATAGGCTTTAGAACAGAACTTAAACTTTGCCACAAAACAGTTTTGAAACTTGCCTCAATATCCTCTGAGGCTTGGTTAAGATGCACCTCAGAATGTTTTGGAAGAAGTATTTCTTTCGAAGTCCATCTTCAATTTCATCAAGATAGGATACAAGTGTGCCCTTCAAGTCTTCAATCTTCCTTTCTTAACCATGTCTGAAATCCTTCTCAGGAAAGTAGAAACTCAACCACAGATTGCCAAAGAAACTAGCCTCAGATCCGTCTTACAAAAACACGAAGATTCAGCCTCAGAAGTTCGCTGCCTTATATCTTCACTGGATCACCTTCTTAGCATCTTTGCTGAGTCATCTTCCTGGTGCCAAAACTGAACCTTAACAAGATCTTCAATCTTCTCTTTTACTGAGTTATATGACTGTCTAAAATACCCCTGAAGTAACCCTGCTGCTATCTTTCCTCAATCAGATCTATACACAAGATACTTGGTGACCAAGCCTGGAATTCACGCTGAAGGTTGCTTTGAGGTTGATAAGCACAAAATGATGCTGGGAAATTGGCTACAACAGGCCTGAAGTTTAGCCTTACTCTATGCCACAGACTCAGCGCCTTGTACCTCAGAAATTTCCTTCAAAACATGCTTCAAACCAGCCTCAAACTTTCCTCAAAAATTCGGTCTGAAATTGAATTAGGTCTGCGGTTGACTGGCCCTTCCTTGCCGTGGTTCTCCCTTTAAACAGTACTTGGCCGGTTTTTAAATTCACCACAGAATTTTGAAAGGAAGGTCCGACCCTTAGTGGGGTTTCTCCCTTGCTGCGGTCTCCTTTAACCAGGGTTAAATTTCCCTTGCTTCTGCCCACCTGTCAGCACTCAAGGGTACTGTTCCAGCCTTCAAACTGCTGCTAGATACCTGTAGCTGCTACGGAAATGCTCCACAGGCCTGCGGCCTTACCTCACCAACAATACGAGTCCTCTTCCTCAGCTGCCAGGCCTGGTTCATTGCTGCGGCTGCCACAAATTTTCCTGCGGCTTAGGGTAGGCTTGCTCCTCAAGCCTGCGGCTACCCTATTCTAGCAGCCGACCCTTCTCTTAGGGTTCAGCCTCCTCTCCCACACTCCTCGGCTGCTGTTCAAGGGGTGAGACAGGCCTGCGGCCTTACTTGGCATATTCTATCAAGGTACCTGCCCAAACATAGGAAGAAATCACAGAAAAATGAGGCTTAATAGCCTCTCTCCATGGCTGGAAATGTCTCCTAAAATCACTGGAATCTCAGTCCTCTTATTCCTCCATTTCTCCACTTCAGAAATTTAATGAAGGTTCCGGCCTCTATAAGTTGTGCAACGGTCATCTTCAGGACCTGCTCTGATACCATGTTGAATTTTATGGTAAGCTGATGCAAATTTATTTTATTACTGTTTAGCATGAGCTACAACCATAACCAATGACTGCAACAACAATAACTAGCTGTACTAAACCAAGATCACAAGAAGAATAACCATGCACAAAAGAACACAAGAAGTATCCTGGGAAACCCTTCTACTCAAGGGAAGAAAACCCAACAATCCTTTGCTATATTTTCAGGAGAAGATCCCCCATCCATCACCAAAACTTAGCACACAAAAGGGTGCTGCAGTTCTCATAATTTCAGACCTCAACTTCTGAAATCATGAGATGACATAATGATAAGTGTGTAATCCTCAATGGGGATTCACCTTTATTTATACAAAGCTTATCACATCAAATGATGTGTCTATTGTCACAATAGGTCCGACTTGTACAACTTAATAATATAATAAATATAATTAATAATTACAATATTTATTATCTTTACATGGTGGGGCCGACCTGTACCCTTTACAACATAATTGGGGTTACAGGTAAATCTTACTCTTAGACAATATAGCAAGGGATCCACACATCCACTAGTGCTCAACTACTAGGGACACGTCCACCTGTGCTCAGCCACAAGGACGTCATACTCAACAGAATCATCTAGAGTACCACATTGTCTCAACTCTCTATTTAGAGGAGAACGATACACCCATCACATGGACACACCAAACCACAGGGGGACGACTCAACTCTTCAGAGGAGAACGATGCCCCAACCACTAGGGGACGACTCACAGAAAAATGCCACATCACGTGGGTGTGCCCAACACTGGGCTCCCTCTCAGGTCGACTCAACTCAGTCTCAGAGGAGAACGTGTCCTGGAGGATGTCTCATGAAGCTGCAATCATCAACAAGAAAAGCCTCTATATCTAGCCAAATTTGACACTTGCTTGGGAGTAGGCTTAGGACCAAACTTTTCTGTTGCTTTATGTACTACATCATTCATGCAATTTACATCCTCACCATACTTAGTTAGTTCCATCCATTCATTCATGCCAACATTATATTTTCGACCACACATGTTAACTTGTTCACTTTCTGATCTAGAGACCCCTTCTTCACCACAAACTTCCATGAAGACTGGGCAAGTTGATTCTTCATGAAATTCTCCACAAGGCCTACAATATGGGATAGCTTGGTGATCAACCAAGTTGGTAGACTCAAAAGGATTAGGTGGCCTTTGATCTTGAGGTGGAGGTCTCTTTGGCCATTTATCATTTGGCTTACGATGAGATCTACTATATTGATCCCTCTCCACGGCTATCAATCTATTTTGCATGGCATTCATTTGATTAGCATGGTTAACTTCCATTTTCCTGATTAATTGAGTGAGCTCCTTAATGCCATCATTAGAAGACTCTTGGTTTTCAACTTTCTTCTTCTTATCCTCATTAGTTTTGGAAGAAGTTCCCCTTGAGAAACCAAGAATATTTGACTTCCTAGCATCTTGCATATTCTTGTCTATCCTGATAGCAAACTTTTGTGCATCCCTTAGAGTTGTTGGTTCTTTATCCCTTAATTGATATCTGATCTCTCCCTCAAAAGCTTCCATATAATGGATTAAAATAGATGCATCAAGAGGCTTAATAGTTGCAGGGAGGTTTTTAACGAAGTCATTAAATTTTTTATTGAATTCTTCCATAGTTTCATTTTCCTTCTTTTGACTTGTGCTAAGGGAAACTAATAAATGACGATCCTCTTTCTGATCACCCCATCTTTCATTGAAGGCTTTATGAATTTTGGCCAAGGTGCTAAATTTGTCAGGATCTTGCTCTGAGAACCACTCACCTACCTCTCCCCCCAAAGAATACACAAAAAGGGTCATCTTGACGTCTTCATGATTGTGACCATTACACCACTTGCTGACACATAAGTTGAAATTCAAGATGTGAGATCTGGCACTAATAACATTGATTCCCTGAAAAGAAGGCAACTTCTCAATAGCTTTGTCAAGAATAACATGGGGAGCACCTTGAATATTTCCAAAATTACATGGGCTCAATAGGTCACCCATAATTGAGGTAGGATTAGTTGTTGTAGGATTATTATGTGAAAACAAGTGATGTATATCAAAGATTGCTTCTTCTCCTAGACTTTCAAGTAGCCTATGAGGAGCTAGTCTATTTATTCTCCTCCTATACACCCTTTCAGGTTCAAGAAGGGAATAAACCAATCCTTGAGGGTTCCTCCTAGTAGGATACCTCAAAGAGTTATTCAATGGAGTCGCCACTTGGAGATTAAGCAATATCGAATAACACAACTTGAGTTAAAATAAATTTAGGGAAAAGTTTTATTACTTAGTTTTTAAAGAATTGATTAGAGTTGTCGATTAACCAAGGATAAGAGACTTATCCTTGACAACGACGCCAAAGATGTTACCGTCCTTATACACACCTACTAATGTGGAGAAGTCTCCAACCCACTTGGTGTGTCCTTAGAGGCACAAGCCTAAGTCCAGACCCTCCTAGGGAAGCCAAGGGGGGTAGATCCTACTTAACTAAGTTAAGTTTTAATAAATGATCTAGGAGTTAATTTGGCTTTTATTAGGGAGATCCAACTCGATGACAAACAAACAATGCAAATGCAATTACTTTAATGACAGGCAATCTTTTTCTTTACAATACAATAAAATAGACCAATGCCTAAAATATACCCAAAGTTTGCTTATTGAGATGAACAATTAAATAAATATCTACATCATGAAATAATACATGAAATATCTACACAATAAATTAGATAATGAGATACTTTTAGCTTTAGACAATTATTTCCAAATGACCAAGAATGCTTACAACCAAAAATAAAGAATCTCTAATATATGTAAATATTCACAATGAAAGAAAGTTCTTGAAAGAAACTAACTTAGAACATGAGATTGCTTGGAAAGTAAAGCACATAGAAAGTAAATTGCTTGAAATGTAAGATTGCACAACTTGAAAAAGTGAGATTGCTTTGAACGTAAATAGCTAAACTTGAAGTGCAATGTTGTGAATATAGTTGGTTGATTTTAATAGATTTTAAGTCTCTCTTGAATAAGGGGGATTAGAGTGTGAAAGATACAAGCCTAGACTATGTGTCTACCCCAAATTGTTATCCTCTCAACCAAAAGGAATTGTTGGGTGCTCAAGAAGAAGGACAAACAAGGTCCTTCCCTAGCTCCACAGGTCAAATCCGGAATGCTTGGGCACTCAAGCAAGGAGGACACGTAGTGCCACGAAACCGTCTCCGACTTCAAACCCCTGTAGCCTCCGAAGTCACCCTTTTTGGTGGTGGAAACAATAACAATTGGATGCCTAGTTAAACTAAACTCCAATCCTTTTCCCTTTCTTAGTTACCCAAGATCCACAAAGTGGCAAGGGGAGGGAATACGAGGCAATGGTGAAGCACAAATATGATTACCTTGCAATAAATTAAAATATTAGACAAGCCTTCACGATATTGCAAGGATGGCTTAGGCCAATCTCTTTGCAAGGTGTGGGCAAAATAAATAACTTAAAAGACTTGGAAAATTAAAGAACAACCCCACAACAATGGCACAAGTGGAGGAGAAGCCTACCTTTTTGGCCAAGGTGGGTATCATAAAAGAATTTGAATGACTTGGAAATCAAAGAGCAACCCCACAACAATGGCACAAGTGGAGGACAAGTCTATTGTTTTGGCCAAGGTGGGTTTAATAAAAGAAATGCAAGAAAATAAATTTAAACCTAGCCTTCACGATTTTGCAAGGTTGGCTTAGGTCAATCTCTTTGCAAGGTGTGGGAAATAATTCTAACTAAATTACAATATCATATTTTTAGATTTAAAATTGAGAATGCAAGCCCAAGAGTCTCTCTTGGGCTGCTTACAATGCTCTAGAAGAAAAGAAATGAAGGGGATTTTGGCACCCAAACTTTAGGAAACTTCTTGAGTGTTTTGGGGTCCAAAACAAGTAGCACTTCCCCTTAACTTGGCTAAAATCTGCATAAAACAACAAACTATATTTGTTGGAGTATGCTACAAAACACCAAGAATCTTGTTAATTTCATTTAGCACAATGAAACAAAAATTTATATAGAAAAATCCAAACATAAAAGTAAATTTTTAATGACTATCTTAGAGCAAATAAGTGCTTTAAAATGAGAGGAAAGAAGGGAGATAGGAAAAGAAAAATAGTAGAAGCCTTGGATGATTGAATGAGTGAGTTTCCCACTCTGAAAATTACTCCTTCAATCCTTTAGTGACCTACAAACAAGTATCCTCTTTCTACACAAGACAACAAGGATGTGAGAGCATCTAAAAATCTTGCAAAATACTTTCCAAACTTGAAAGAAACTACCACGAAACTAATAGTAATACTATTACCAATTACTCGCAAGCAAAATACTTTGCTTGGGTCTCCAAGTTAAACTAGTGAAAGCAAAAATATACAAGAAATAAAATGTAGCTATATCACATCACAAGAGAACCATGAAGAGCACCAAGAAGACTCCCAATGCACACAAGAGATTCTCCAAAGCTTCCTTTATTATTCACCAAATGTTGTTACAAATACTTGTAGCAAGATTTACAATGAGAGAATGGGAGAAAGAGGGAAAAGAATGAGAGAAATTTTGGCACAATAGATTTGATGTGAGAATAGAATGATGAAATGAGGAGAGCAGGCATTCTTTTATAGTTGAGGGAGAGGGAAGACCCCTCTTGGATGAGATCCAAGTGTCACACATCCAAGGGAGGGAGGTCATCTCAAGGGGGGCGCACTTTTAGAGTTTTAGTCAGGGTGAGGGTGTGAGGGGTGAGTGGGGAAGGGGGAACACACCTTTCCCACTTATCAAATGTGAAGTTAGGGTCAAAGGGGGGTACACCCAAAGTTTTGGGCACCCTCTTGCTTTATTTTTTAATTTACCATGTGTTCATGAGTAAGGGGGGTGCCCCTCTTCTTAGGGAGTGACCCCTTGAGGTTGTTGGCTTAGCAAGGGGGGTTCTTCTAAGTGAAAAATCACTTTCCCAACTTAGGAAATACGTTAGGAATCCTTTTCCTACTCTCTCTCATGACTTTAGTCACTTTTACAAAATTAGGCTATTTTAATTTAGCCAATTATTTGTTGATTTTTTACTGACTTGGACTCCTCATGGACAATGACCTAACAAAACTTGTCCAATTGAGCTGAGACTTGGTCCAAGGGTGCATGAGTTCATAAAACATTTGATTTGAGTACTCATACCCCTATACAAAATCCCCAAGGACCACTTTTTTACATTTTACATCAAAAATAATTAAAAATTCTTAGTTTGCGGGAATTTTAATTATTTAAAAAATTCTATCAAAACTTAACGGAATCATGCAAGACTCTAGGAGATGTCTAGCATGGTTATTTACACCACTTCTAAACCTTAGTCATCCATTGGGCTCGATCATTAGAACACCTTTCACCACTTTGGAGAATTTATGTGAGTGAAAAACTCAAGGATAATTAAAATTGCAGATAAGCAAGATTAATTACCTGAGGAAAAAAAAGCACTCGATGAAAAGACTTCCCTAATGATAAAGTCCTAGGTAACTAGACAAAAATTGACTCATGCTAGCATATTACAATATTATCCCACGCAGGGGAACGAACATTCCGAGTACATAGAAAGATGTGTCGAGGGCAAAATTTTCCCTGTTGAGCCAAAAGTCTTCAAACTGGTTGTACCACTAGGTACATATCTTCATGGTATATGACGTTGACGCCTAGTCAAAATAGGTGGTCAACAGGGCCTTTTACTGCTGTAAGAACCACATTGTTTATACCAATTATTTTTTTAATTATCTCAGAATCCGCCTTGCTAACCTGCTAATAGTGATTTTGGCCATTTTTTTAATCCATGGAGATACTTATTTAACTGTTGATTGATGGAGGAACAACAGGAGAATATCCAATCTAAAACTCTATTGCTTTTATGATGTTGGTATGGTTCTAAAGCCCAGAACTATTGATCAAGCATCTCAAATATCCTTAGATTACAAAACCTCCATGACAAGCTATGTATCCATGCAATCATATCAGACCCGAGAATGAATGCTGGTGTAATTATTTGGAAATAGGCTGCTAAGTAAATGGATCCATGTGAATTCTTGCCGATGTCCTTTCAAATTCATTGCCACATAATTTATTCTCATTTATTGTTGGAAGTTATGCTTGACACAGGTCTGAGAATATGAAGTTGTCTCCCATATATCAAATAGAATAGCATTAACCAGTGTATAATAAATCTAACAACATCTTTATTATGAGAAATTACAGTTTGATTTAAAAGCCAACACATTTGCAGTTTGGTCATATTTTAGCCTTTTCTATCTTTTCCAGTCACAGTGATGAGCTCAGGGCTTCGAGAATGTCTTTTCGTGGTCTCCTTTTACTACTGCCAATAATCTCAGCATTTGTATAAGCACCGAGTCATCTTTTCTTTGAGACTGTTGTAATGTCCCCCACCTCTTGATGAAGAGGGTATGAGAGACTTAGTAGTCTAGTTGTCCCCACTGGACTATAGTCTCATGAATCATGGGGACTAAGAAACCCAAAGCACGTACCTAAGCACAATGTTATAATTTCAAGTTGACTTTGGGAGAAAAAGGTAAAGTGAAGAAAGGAAAAGACTACATGTGGAAAAGCAAGGAGTTAACCCCAGGAAGTGGTTAACTAACTCAATAGAGAATTAGATCAAGGTATAAAAGAAAAGGAGGGCACATCTTTCACTCATTCTGGATTATTATTACGTTTGCATCTTGGGCTCTTGAGCACAAAGATGTTTTGAGGGTTTTGGGATAACAAACCCTAGAGATCAGCTCGGTGGTGAAAGATCCCACCCATCCCGATCCAAGCTTGGTCACAGAGGTGCAATAACCCTCCCTCACCATTCTACAGCAGGTACAGGTCACATTCATCAGCATAGGAAGAGGAAATGCGCAGCTTCAGGGGTTTTCCAGTAGAAGGGTGCACCATCTGAAGAAGAATCATTCGATCTAGGAAGGGGAGAAGGATTTTGGGCCTAAGGACTTCTGGGTTTTCTTTGTATGGCCTAGGGAATCCTTTCTAGCTCATTTTGGAGGAGGTTTCTCTGTCATATGATATATCAGAGCTTGGCACGAGTTGGAGAAAGGAGGGCGCACTGTAGAAAGAGGTTTCATCCATCTGAAGGGTCAGATCTTCATCATTCAACTTGATACTTTGCTAAGGGGTTTGTCTTGCCCTGATCTACTGTTCTAGCCATTTTGGTGGCATTTGGAGGTCTTTAGGAGGGAGGCCGAAATATTGAGCATCTACAGCCAACCAAGAGGGTGCAAGTCAGCTAGGAGGATTGGATCTAGCTCTTGAAGGGAAAGAAACCAATCTTGTCCCTTTCACCAGTCTATTGTAGTGCCTTTGGAGGCTATTATCTTCAGTTTGGATATTGTTGTAGCAACTATTAGTCTAGCTTGGTTATTCTTATGGTATTCTCCCAGATCTGCAGATCTATTGTATCAGGATCACTCTATTATCTAAATAAAGGTCAGATCTGAAGTTGTTGGTTCTATATTGGTGTTCTTTGCTTGTATCTTGTCATTTTCTTATGCTATATGTTTAGATCTATATCTCCATTCTATGATCTTCTAAGCACAAACCCTGAGTGCACAACTTCATGAAGTAAACCTGCAAGCACATTGAAACAACAAATAAACAGTTAAACAATCTTTGGTTCCTGGCAACAAATTGGCTTGGGAAGATTACAACTGTGAACAAGTCTCAAAACACTAAGATAGACTTTTCAAGCACATCCTCCTCGTGTACTAATTCATGTGCCTAGGGTCATGTATCTATGATCTATCAAACCATGAGTGGAAAGAAAATATGTGTCATCACAAGCTATCCACGTCAACACGAAATGTCCATGCATCACCAAGATTAACCAAGACCACCAAGCATGAGATCACCAATAGACCAACAATCAAGAGCACCACATGATCCCTCAAGGGAGACAACAATGCCCAATCACCTCAAGCCCAGACAAATACCCGTTAATCACCCCTGCAAATACCTTTACCACTCATGTGAATAGAGGGGTAACAACTACTACTAGATTCTGGCAGCACACATAACTGCATAGACATCAATTTTACTAAGAAATTAAACCTTTTGTACATCCTACCAAGGATCTCATAGTTAAGATTGTTGATGGACAAGAAATCAAAGGAGCACAAAGATGGCATAAAATTTCCATACAAATAGAAAATTTGAAAGTGCAAATAGGGTTTTACACTATTCCACTTGATGAAATGGATATGGTATTAAGTGCTAAATGGTCGATACAGTGGGGTGCTCACACCACAAACCTTAAGAGCAATCCATGGAATTCAAGTAGCACAAAAAACATTATAAACTATACGGATCAAAACTTCTTGTCACAAGGCAGGCTTGTTGTAACCAAGAAAGAAAGAAAATGTCAAGGGAAAGCCATCTACATCTCAAAGAAAGTGTCATACTAGTGATCAACAAAGCACCAATAAGAGACAAAATAAACAAACTTCAAAGCATTATAATCAAGTTACAACCAAACCTTTGTTAGACTGTGAGTCTCTAGACAATCACAAAGTCTGAGACCACCTACTTATGAGTTGTAATCCTTATCTATTGATGAGGTGTTGTCATGATCCATTGATGAGTTGTCAATGAGATCTAGTTCTAGAAGTGGTCAAATCCATGTATTTTAAATCGATATCATGAGATCAATACATGAGTAGAGAATGGCAAAAATCCTTTTCCGCCAGTTCTTGTCTTGTCTTGCCTGTGCTCTATTTGTTAATATGGTATCAGAGCCTCCTTGAGTTTTAATGGGCTTGGTAGTTTCTTCATGGTAGTAATCCATGGAAGGTGAGGTGTGAGTAGAGATCTCTCATTGGTTCATCATGAGAAAATTTGTCTCAAGCAAGAGGAATCCACAATCAAGTGAAGAAGCTAGGTTGCCAACAAGGTCATAGTTATTTTGATTTCTTGTTGATTTAATTCACCATTTTTTTTTATATATTTTGGAAAGTTATCTCTACTTGTTGCATTTGAGATCTCCTGGTGAAGGAGAGATTTGAAAAGTAGATATTTTAGATCTCTATGAAAGTTGAAGATCTCCTTGATTTCTAAATATTATAGATCTGGTTTAGATCTAATTTATCAAAGTACATGTTGGGTATCGACCTGCAATAGTTTTCCAACGGATCTAAGTGTTTTTTTCAATCACAATCTAAATCTACCATCATCAATTACAGGAGCTCACCTACAACCCTTCACAACGTACACTCTAACATTATCTAGGGAGGATATTGCGCATGGTCGACCCTGAGAAGCCTTCCCTGGCTGCAATGCCAGAGAAGCCTGTGTAGTTCGATGTGAAGGCCAAGAGGCTTTGAGAGTAACCATTGAGAAGCATTTGGATTCTTTGTTCGACTTTGTGGGCTGCGATATAGTCCTGTAGCTTCTTAGTGAGAAAATTGATCCAAAAACCAATCCTGGCAAGAAAAGTAACAGGAGCAATCGCAGTTACTAATCAACATCAGAAGGAGGGCCACACAGGGGGTTTGAAATGCCGACCTCTCTTGTTGTTGAGACTGTCAACTAGGTTTTTGATGAATTCATGCACCTGAGGGACGAAAGACTGAGCTGATACATGGCTAGATTTGCACCTTGCAACCTACATCCTCAATGATATCCACTTGTTGAAGAAGAGTTCATTCACTAGAAATGAAGAGTGCACATGTCGACAAGGAAGAGGTAACCCCAATTGTTTTTTGCCATGTTGAGCGTGTAGTTTGTAATAGTATTTGTTGTTATTTGAGGACAAATATATTAAAAAAAACAAGTCAATGGTAGTGTATATTGTGATCACTTGTAAACATGGATAGCATCATGGCATATTTTAATTGTTGCTCAAAATCTATTTGAAAGTTTAGTTGAAGCATGAACATCAAATTGATTTTTCTCAAAAGCCTTGCGAAAGAGAACACTATTTTGTCAAAGTATTGTGAAAGAGATTACATTTACTATGCTCATAAAGAGCATGATGACTTCAAAATGTATTTGGGTATTGCCATTGCAAGAGAGATACGCATAATAAAATCATTTTTCTTTGCTTCGTGTCTTAGATCCACCCAAAATTTGAATAAGGGGGTCTAAGGAACACTATGCGCTTGTGTGTGATTGTATATGTTTTTTGGATGCTTGATGGTGTCTTGTGTCTAGTTTTTTTTGACACTCATATTTAATTTGGCAAGAAAATCAAGCACACAATGCTCATGCACTCATGAAGTGCAATGGTGATTGCAACAATTAAGTGTATTGAAGTCTTCTCAAACTTACCATCTTTGTAAATTGGTAAAAGGTTATTTGTCATTTCAAATATTTGACACTAAGTGGCAAATTGTAAATCCATCAAGAGTAACATTTCTTTGATTCATGAGTTAAAGGATAAATCATTGAATTGTACAGAGGGAAAAGTTGCAAAACCCTTTCAAAGTCTGTAATGTCCCCATTGTTGGACATTATTACATTACAGAGTGCTCTGCCTTACCAGAGTAGCCGGATAGGGGTGACAGAGAGTTCGGGAGATATTGAGGGGTTTTATTGGGCCTGACTTGCATCGTTCATCATCATGATCCATTCTGCACAACTTGGCTTTGGTTCCGTTGCATTCTGACGATTTCCGTAATTTTGAGTTATTATGGGTCATATCTTAATTAAATTCACTAAGAAGGTCATAATGGATATATTACTTGGAGAAACCTCTTAGTGTAATAGCTCATCAGAATCGGGAGGAAGAGCATTACAGGATAAGATGATGAGAAGTGACTTTCAGTGGCCGGAGAAGCCATAAGGATGGACAAATCACTTTTTAGAGGTAAAATGGTTAATTAATTAATTAATTAAGTGATTTAATCAAGGAATAATAAAATAAAATAAAAGTCACTTGGAGGAAAAAGGTCAACAACGAATTAGGGTTTCGGGAAGCTATAAAGGAAGGGTAAAGCAACCTAATTCATAATTATGTTATGATTTGATGTTGAGAGAGTTTCAAGAGGAGGAGAATCGACCTTCCGTTGTTTTGTGGATTTCTGGAGGAAACCACCACCATTGATCGGTTTTGGTGTTGAGAGACACACCCTAGCCTATTGGAGATACCATCCGGGTATTTCACCATGCTATTCAGGAGTATCCAGTTTGCAGTGTTTGCGCAACTCAACCAGTGAGGGCGCAAGGGTGAGAGAGGGTTTTGTCTAGCTGCACGAGGTAAGAGATTATCTTGCAGATTCCTCCTGACCCAGTTGAGGACTAGCCAGGGCGCATCTTTTGAGCCACCAGTCATCAAATTCTGATGGTGGAATCTCTTAGAGTGCAACAGACAGCCAGATAGTGCGCAACTCTTGAGGAGGGGCATTTGGGGTCCTAGAGGGAGTTTCGGATCAGATCCGAGGAAACCCTTTCGACCCAGTACAACATTGGCCAGGGCACACATTTCGAGTTATATAGCAGCAAATTTCGTCGAGGGAATCATTAGGGCGCACTCATTGATCCTAGGAGGTGCGCAACCCCCCAGGGGATGACATACAGAGATTTCGACATCCGATCTTCAGTCCTTCAGTCATCAGTAGCAGCCTAGAGGCCAGGGCGTTCATTTTGGGACAATTTCCAGGCAATTCTGTCAAGTATAGCCACCAGGGCGTGTTTTCCGGAATTGCATTAGTGTCGTGAGTTTCCAGAACTGCATCTTTTTGCCGATCTATCTGTGCATGCACAGATCTGCCTTCATCATCTGATCATGGGTATTATATATTAGTTGCTTGTATTCCAGTGATGATCCACGAGATCTAGCTGACGATTTCATCTTCTTTCAACATATTATTGTATTTCCTGCTATTTTTCCCTCATAATACATATGAATGAGATGGTGTTTGTTCCTTATTCTTTATGCATCATATATTCTTTCTAAAGATTAATTGAATGAAACACACATGCGAAAATCACCAAGCATGTTAAAACATTAGCTCAAACGCATCCAGAAACCCCCAGAGTATTAGATCAGACACTGGATTTGACAGTTTAGCAGTGTTTCCTAGACCAATCGAATCTGGGATATTATAGTGGTATCATAGCTGGTTTTCCTGCCAGCCTAATGGGAAAATCAGTGAAAAGTTATTTCAGATTGTGTTCACCAAAATTCAGCGGTGATAACTTGCACTTATACCTTCAAATGCAGTAATAGAGAGGAAAGTTCAGATCAGATAAGAAGGTAGATACATCATTACCAACTAGTGGATTGACAAGAGCACAGATGGAGCCTACACCCATTAGATGTAGGGAGATTTGCTACAGTTGCAAAATGCCTTGGGAGACAAATCACAGATGCAGGTGTAAAGAGAAGGTGCACATTGTTGAGGTGCACTATGATAGTGAGGATGAGGAGATGCATGAGAATGCAACCATAGATGCCTATTTAGAGTAGTGCGATGAGGCTAGTGACTCTTGCGCATCTGAGGGATAGTTGGATGGACAAGATGATAGCGCATGTCCTTCATCTTCCCCATCAGGCAATGGTGAGGATTCATATGTGTTGGCACTTAGACACAGTGTTGCAAACATCGACATCGGTAAAATATCGTCCAGTGTCCGAAAACGAAAATATCGGCAACATTAGGGAAACTATCAGAAACTATCGGAAAATGTCGTAAGAATGAAAAACAATGTTGTAAGAATGAAAATATCGAAAAATATCGTCGACCCTGATTTTGAAGATAATATCGCCAACATTGTGATATTATCGAGATGTTGGTAACACTGCTTAGACATGATAAGATTAAGAGGTTGGATGACCTACCTGTGGGTGTAGACATGGCTTCTAGGAAGTCATGTATGGAGGATGATGAACTTCCTATGATGAGCGAGCCACATTTTTCTTCTTCTCAGTCACCTATGCTAGCCACGACAAATGAGGATATCAGTGGCATTCCTAATATGGTAGAGGAGCCTTGTGTGGGGATTGTACATGTTATCCCCTATCCTAGGGATAACTAAGGAGATTATGTCTCGAGGCCCACAGGTCCTAGACATGGAGTACCGAGAGCCATATGACTTGAGCTTGGCCCTGGAGGGCCCATCTTTTCTTCAGTGTGTCCTATCTATCAACAACAATAGCATCCATCCCATCGGCCTGATTCTGAAGTAGCAGCGGGTCTTGCTCCATGAGGTAATGAGTCCGAGTATCATGGTATGTCTCACTCTAATTCTCAAAGCATTTGAATATGTGCACTGAATTCTCTTTTGTTTCATGACGTTTGCTTGGAAATTATGCTCTTTAACTTGTCCATACCTGGAGGGGATGACAGAGTGCCCTAGTAAGTTGGTTCCCTTAGGGATGAGTTGCCATTGGGTGGGTCTATGAAAGGTCATCATCCATTCCTTCCATACTTACCACTTTTCATCATCGTCCCTCTCATCTTTCCCCTACCTTGGTTCGAGCATTGGGTTTGCCAAGCTAGTAAGGGTTGTACCTTGCCTTGTGGGAAGAAGGGGCTAAAGTCCCAGAGGGTAAAAGTAGCTAGCAAAAGTTAAAAGCCAAAATGAAACCTCGAGATGCTTTGCCCAGGGATTCCCGAGAAAACAATAAAAGGCTTCTCAACAAGAAAAGGGGACCCGTAAAATAAAATAAAACTCAAGATCTAGTTGGTGGATAGGAGGTCTCATCATGAGTCCGCGTATTAGGTCCATGTGCATGTAGCGGTATGACATTGCCATCCATCTGGTCACCAAACTGGGGTAGTGGCTCTTGGTGGCATAGCCAAGAGAAAGGGGGTCTCATCACGAGCCAACCTTCTCATTTCCGTGAAATGCTTGTGGGTAATGCTGTCACCACTGGTCACCATGCCAGGACAGTGTCCTCCAACTATTCTCTTGAAAAGAAAAAGAAATAAGACAAAGAGTAAAAGGAATTGAATGGGCTAGGAAACAATGGCATCCATGACAAGGTGCAGCTCACCCTCTACAGAGGCACCCACAGGTAAGACCTACATTTCCCTGTTATCACTGCACCCCTTGCCCAAACATTCCCTACACCATCTCATACATCTACATGACCTAGATTGGTCTTCACTTGGGAAACACCCCAAACCTGACCAGGATTAGCCCAATAGGACATCCTGAGATCCCCTCCAAACCTGGCTTGTTAAATTGCATAACGTCTTTGAGCATTTGTTTGGTTAAAGGGGGGTTTGATGCACATGTTTGGGTAATTTGATTATTAGATGTGATTGACATTGCTATTATCCATTTGACTTATGAGCCCATGGAGGGCGTACTTGTTGTTGCTCCAGGACCATGCCCGACGGACAGGTACATATGGGGTGATGATTAGCTCGGGCCTCCATGGGGCTAAATGCCCACTAGATGGATGCTATGACCCCAGCCAGGGTCAGAGAGACACCAGAGGCTTGCACCGGAGAAAAGGAAGGATGTTCCACTAGAGACACTTTGGCATGCCTGGACCTAGGGGGGTCTTTCCCTTCCATCATGACGTTGGCCCTTGAAGGCTCCTAACGTCATCATATTGAGCCTTGACGTCATCCAATTAGGGTTTTGGCATGAGGACAACTTGGTTGGCACCTAAGTCACCTGACACGTCCATATTAGGCCAGGTGTTCGTATTCACGGTGTCATTGAGATGACACGATACGGTACGTACCAGACACGAATTCAACACGTGTCATAAGTGGGGGACACGAATTCAGACCGTACCGGACACAATTTCCACACGTGTCCCTCGTAAAGAAGCCCGCGGGAGGTAATAAATCATTTTTTTTGTTTTTCTATGGTTCCATTTCATTGTTAGTCTTTGTGTCTTCACCGCGGATAGCTCTCAGACCTCCTGGCAGGTTGGGGGCAGTTGTGTCCAACTTGTTTGAACTTTGTACAGAGGGACTTTGTAAGTAAACAAGGGTCCAAGTTATTCGAAATGGCACTGCACCATGGATATTGTTCACCTCCATTTTAGTGATCACCTCATACAAATAAGTAAGCTAGTTTGGTTTATAAATAAGAGTATGCCATTGTTAAACTTCTTATAAATCCTGATTTACCTCCATCTTTTGTTTCTTGCTAATGGAAATACAACTTTCTTTCTTCTGTATGGCTTATGGTGATTGCTTACAGAGGTTCAAAATCTTTGACTAGTTGCTTTGCATTTTTGTAATACTGAATCGTGGCAAGATTTCTGGCAGTGATGAAAGTGCCCATGAATCATTTGATTAAATTGCCCATAAAAGTGTGGCATCATTGACAATATTTTCTCTCATAAGTATTACTTTGTTAAATATTTGTTTCTATGTCTGTAGATTGTTATCATTAGCTTAAACAATGAGTAGCTTTGATCTTGTATTTTTAATACTGAATATGCACTAGAAGATATTATAATTGGTAAATTTCTAATGAATTGTGTTGAAACAGAAAAACTATTGTATGTTGGAGAATACCTACTGTCATGATTTTTGGTGTTTTCAAGAGTTCAATCTTCAATATTATTTGATCTTGTTCTATGAGTTTGTTGGGGGAGTTATGAAGATACTAATGTCTGATGTTTGTGGTGGTGTAATTAGGGAACTCCGCTTCAAAATACATTAGTATCTTTTTTGGAGTATCACTGATCAATATCTACTATAGTCTATGAATCTATGATCTATCAATATTTTGTCTATTTCAGTAATTTTTAACTTATATATATATATATATATATATATATATATAACGTGTCCCCCGTGTCCTGATTTCGAGGGTCGCCATGTCCGTATCGGATACTCGTATTTCCGTGTCCTCTGTGTCTCGTGTCTTCGTGTCAGGTGACTTAGGTTGGCATGTGTGGCAACTTCTGAGGCTTTTTGAGGCATAATGTTTCACTTTTGAGGCCTAGCGTTCCAAGATGGGGCCTAACGTCACCCTAAGAGGGGCATGACGTCATCCCTAAAGACAAATTAGGGTTTTAAATATTGATTTTATGTAAAAACTAGATTTTTGATGTAATTTGGCCATGTTGGCCTTTTTTGACCTAAAATGTAATTAAAGGTCATGACTATTGTATAAATAAGGGACAAATCTCTTATATTTTTCATCATCTTTCACTCACACAAGTGTGAGGCCTGAAATTCGGTCCTCTTTAAGGGTACTTGGCTGAAATTAAGTGGTGCACAACTTCTTGGAGAGGCTATTTGTGGTGTATTTTGGCATTTGCTTGGTGGAAAGTCTTCAACTGGGTTTTTTGTGGCTAGATTATTCTTGGTGAAGTAAGTAAAATCTGCAATTCTTCATTTATTTTGAATGGTTATTGTAAATTTTCTTGTTCACTTCTAAGATTATGAAATTGCTAGTTTAAAACCCTAGGGGAGAAGCACATGTTATTGTCCTTTTCTTTATAACTTTTCACCTATTTGATTTTGCTAGAAAACATCTCTTTTGAAGAATACACTAGAGCCCTACCTTTGTAGCACTCTAGTAGCATTGCTTCATTAGCTTCATATATTCATTTCAAGCTTGATCTAAGAAAGAAGGAAATCGCTAGGGCCTAGGGTTACCTACTTTCTAGCATTTTTTCCTTCTAGGGTTTTAGATATTGAGGCCTTAGGTTACTAACACCTCAATCATCTCACTCATCCCTTTAAGATCATCTATTATCATTTGTGTTTTTTCCTCTAAGAATTACCGCTGCAAACTTGGACTCCATTACCCTAAAAGGCACTAGTTCACTCCTTGCAAGTGATTGATTGACCAAACAAACTCTTAAACCGTCTTCCCTAAGACTTTTACTAACTCTTTCTAACTTTAGATTTGACTAACTCACTAACCAATTTGCTGCTGTTGCAAAAGATTGCTACAGCCATCTATAACAGCAGCAAATTCATTCTAAAAGCAAGATTAAAAGCTGATTATACATTTCCCTTTTTGCTTCTGACAACTATAGTCATTCTGTCAATTTTAGGCTATTATTTCTTGTCATTCATGAAGCACTATTGAGGCATAATTGTGTAGTTGTTGCTAAATATACATTGCTGTTATAAATATTTATGTTGCTTCAGTTTTACATCAGCTTGTTTATCTTTCAAGAATTCATGGCTTTATGAAGCACTGACATCATATGGTACTTGCAAATAGTGTAACTTTTCTACTTGTTGTCTTTTTCTGGGCAGGTACACTTAAAGTATATTTTGCTTCATCTCATTAAAACCTTGGAACTTCTTGTATGAGTGACTTGTGAGAGGGGTGGGATTTTCTCATAACTTTTGCCTTAGCCTTCTCAAACCCCCAAGTCACTGGGGACGTCTCCCCTGGGGTACTACTCCTAAATAGAAATAGGTGTCATATTAAGGTGACAGTGATACGACATCCTCCTTGTTACGCCAATTTAGTATCCACTTACCTTTGGCTTTGGGCAAGTACAAATTGTGCGATAACAGTACACAAGGGACATATGGATCTGCAGACCCAGGAGGAGAGGTATGGCTTGGAGTTAGTTGACCTTACACATACCTATCAGTATGAGGAGAGTGAGTCACCACTCTTGGAGATTCCATTGCTGGACCAAGTTGTGGAGACCAATAGCTTGTTGGGACACTTACTCCCAGGATCGATCTATAGCGATGAAGATGCACTCCTTATTGGTCGGGATGACCATAGCATGTGTCTGGACACATGTGTATGGGATCCAGGCGCAGATGATATCAGTAGGGTGAGTGCACAGGAGGATACAACTGCCCATACAGGATACAATGCGATTCAGATGGGGGTCGCAGTTGGTGATGGCGTGCAGTGGCATACAGGAGGACTCAGTAGCACAGTGGACAGTGGGAAGTTCAGTACCTTATCTTTTGAGGAGTGTGTTGTTGAGGATGCCATTATTGATACTAGCAGTGAGAGGCATGAGGTAGCACCTCAACAGGGTTGTGATCAGGAGTCACGACACTTGACAGGACAGTTGAGAGTCGGTGAGGACATGATCATGGCAGCCACTAGATGCATTGATGATACACACGCATTGGTGGCAGGTTATTGTTGGAGGGCCTCGATGGCACATGATAGTTCAGATAGGGGACTTGCCATTGATGACTTCCATATACTCATGGAGAGAGTGACTGTGATGAGGGCCGATTGCCAATAGTTATTGATGGATAGAGATTACCTATTGGAGGTTGGCGAGATGTATCACAGGGCACTGAGGGAGCAAGAGGTTGAGGTGGACCAACTCACTCATGAGTTGGTGAACACCCGAGGATTCTTGGAAGACACACAGACAACCCTTCAAGAATCAAAGGCCAGATTAGAGGAGGTCCTTGAGGAGACTAGTCGGAGATCCACTATATCTATCTCAACAAAGAGTCAGATATATCCTTCAGTTACATTGTTAGAGGATATTGGTGGTTTGGCAGAGGAGCACAAGTGGATGGAGGAGCATGAGGAGATGCACTTAGTAGAGCATGGAGATTCCTCTCCCTTGCAGTAGTATACAGATCTGGGAGATCACCTTCACCGTAGCAGTAGTTGCTTGAGTGATGATGGATGGAGAATGATTGACCCACAGTTTGTGGAGATACCTACTGTTGTACCAGATGCTTGGTGTTTAGTGATGAGTACAGGCGATTATTTACCATGGGTGCTAGTGGGCAAGCTTTTGGTCAAGTCCTTGGGATTGACCAAAGCATATGATACTTTCCAGTCTTACAGTTGGTTGCAGATATTTATGATAGCCTTTCTTGATACTTTCATCATTGACAACAACACATGGGGAGGTAGACAGTGGCAGGGGACATGGAGAGTTAGTAGGTTGAGCCCACCTGACAGGAGTGTCTTGATTGCATATAGCAGGATAGGGGTGGATCATCAGGGGCAGACGGTTGAGGCCCTGGGCATGATGGAGAGCATCTTAGGCCATGGGACAGAGGATATCTCATAGGTTGCTACATATTCAGACTCTCATTGGGATAAGGGTGGAGGGATTTCGACAATTACCAGTAGGGCACATCAACAGTTAGTGGGGATTGGAAGTGACGGACTTCCAAATTTGACATGGGATTCGGGAGTCCATTTGGTCAATAGTTTGTTTCATCTTATGAGGATCTAGAAGTGGAGGATCCAGTATGGATACTTTGAGCAGACAATCATGATTAGAGTAGAGGAACATCAACATGATGGTCCCTACCAGAGACTAGCATGGGACCCTGGGATTACAGGGATGGGCATTTCATTGACTGATGGAGACGAGCGGACCTTTGCAGGGGGAAGTCACTTTGATTTTCCATTGAGTTTCAGTATTGAGCAGAGAATGTCATTGGCTAGTGATTTGTTGATGTCTTGTAGTACCTCACTATGGCAACAACATGTTCAGTCGGTGGGGGTTGTGTTGGGTTTGGTATGGTCTGGTAGGACAGACTCATTTCAGGTTGAGGCCGTGTGTTATTTGGAGGAGACTCATGGTGTTGATATGTTACAAAAATCCACTTCACAGGGCATTGCAGTTCACATCTTGATACGGGATCCAGGGATTGCAGTGCTTGGTAGTTCAGTGTTTGATGGAGTTGAGTTTTGAGTAGAGTGGTTGCTTAGGGAGTTGACTGAGATTCTTTGGCCATTGATCATTCTACTCATTAGGAGAATTTGGGTGTCATGCGTGATGAGCACTTGGAGAGGCCCCATCTTGAGGGGATTCAACTTTGTGTCGCACAAGTGGATATGGGACCCCGATATCATATGCAGATTGATTCAATTATTGCTTGAGGACAGACAATATTCAAGAAGGGAGCACTGTAATGTCCCAATTTTTGGACATTATTACATTACAGAGTGTTATGCCTACCAGAGTAGCTGGATAGGGGTGACAGAGAGTTCGGGAGATATTGAGGGGTTTTATTGGGCCCGACTTGCATCGTTCATCATCAGGATCCATTCTGCACAACTTGGCTTTGGTTCCGTTGCATTCTAACGATTTTCGTAATTTTGAGTTATTATGGGTCATATCTTAATTAAATTCACCAAGAAGGTCATAATGGGCATATTACTTGGAGAAACCTCTTAGTGTAATAGCTCATCGGAATCGGGAGGAAGAGCATTACAGGATAAGATGATGAGAAGTGACTTTCAGTGGCCGGAGAAGCCATAAGGATGGATAAATCACTTTTTAGAGGTAAAATGGTTAATTAATTAATTAATTAAGTGATTTAATCAAGGAATAATAAAATAAAGTAAAAGTCACTTGGAGGAAAAAGGTCAACAATGAATTAGGGTTTCAGGAAGCTATAAAGGAAGGGTAAAGCAACCTAATTCATAATTATGTTATGATTTGATGTTGAGAGAGTTTCCAAAGGAGGAGGAGAATCAACCTTTTGTTGTTTTGTGGATTTCTGGAGGAAACCACCACCATTGATCGGTTTTGGTGTTGAGAGACACACACCCTAGCCTATCGGAGATACCATCTAGGTATTTCATCATGCTATTCAGGAGTATCCAGTTTGCAGTGTTTGCGCAGCTCAACCAGTGAGGGCGTAAGGGTGAGAGAGTGTTTTGTGTAGCTGCACGACGTTCAAGATTATCTTGCAGATTCCTCCTGACCCAATTGAGGACTAGCCAGGGCACATCTTTTGAGCCACCATTCATCAAATTCTGATGGTGGAATCTCTTAGAGCGCAACAGACAACCAGATAGTGCGCAACTCTTGAGGAGGGGCATTTGGGGTCCCAGAGGGAGTTCCGGATAAGATCCGAGGAAACCCTTCCAATCCAATACAACATTGGCTAGGGTGCACATTTCGAGTTATATAGCAGCATATTGCATCCGGGGAATCATTATGGCGCACTCATTGAGCCTAGGAGGTGCGCAACCCCCCAGGGGATGACATCCAAAGCTTCCGACATCCGATATTCAGTCCGTTAGTCATCAGTAGCAGCCTAGAGGCCAGGGCGCCTAGTTTGGGATAATTTCCAGGCAATTCTGTCGAGTATAGCCACCAGGGTGAGTTTTCCAGAGTTGCAGCAGTGTCATGAGTTTCCGGAACTGCATCTTTTTGCCAATCTATCCGTGCATGCACAGATCTGCCTTAATCATCTGATCACGGGTATTATTTATTAGTTTCTTGTATTCCAGTGACGATCCACGAGATCTAGCCGACAATTTCATCTGCTTTCAGCATATTATTGTATTTCCTACTATTTTCCCCTCACAATACATATGAATGAGATGGTGTTTGTTCCTTATTCTTTATGCATCATAATACATATATTCTGTCTAAACATTAATTGAATGAAACACACATGCAAAAATCACCAAGCATGTTAAAACATTAGCTCAAACGCATCCAGAAACCCCTAGAGTATCAGATCAGATAGTGGATTTGACAGTTTAGCAGTGTTTTCTAGACTAGCCGAATATGGGATATTACAAAGTCAAGTGTGAAAATTATCATCAAGACCTACCTGAAATTTGAATAAGGAGGTCAAGTGAGTCATCAAAGTCAAGTCATTGTAATAACACTTTAGGGTGCATGATCGGTAGTGTACCTGAGACCCTAAGATGACATCAAATCAAGCAAGCGTGATATAAAAGAAACAAGTGCAAGCAAGCGAGTACAAGCAAGTGTGACAAGTGAGCGTGAGCAAAATAAGAAATGGGTAAAGCAAGAAAGCATTTACAAAATGCCTCTCGAGAAATCAAGGGAATTACAAGACTACAAACATGAATTAAATAATTGGCTTATTGATCTTCAGAATCAAAATAATATGAAAGATCGATTGATTGAAGCACTCAAGATGAAATTAAGAAACATGATTGATGCAAAAGATGCAACAAATGACCTCATACAAATGGTTGATGCAATTTGTAATACAAAGGATCTAGTACAAAAGGCTAATGCAACTTGTGATACAGATGAACTCATAAAAAAGGTTGATGCAACTTGTGACACAAAAGAGTTAATGAAGATGGTTGATTCTACTTGTAAGTTGTGATACACATGACCTAATGGTGGATACAAAAGCAACACAAGAGATGGATGATGATTCCTTAACTAATCATGAGATGGAATCATACAATGGACCAATGAAGAGAAGTCTTGTTGAAGATGAGTCACAAGAAGGATCGCGGAATGAAAGTAACAACAACAAATGTGAATTTGAAGATATAAAAGAAGAATATCAAGAATTATAAAATGATCTTTCCAATATGATTGTTAGACCTTGGGAAGAATCGCCATTCAACAAAAATCAACATGGCTTAGGTTATGACAAAGGAAACAACTTTCAGATCCTAGATTACTCCAAAACTGGTTTAGTTTGTGTGTAGGATTTCTTGAAGAAGTTAAGAATCTTGATAATAAGTGCCAACATTGTCATGGAGTTGGTCACTTGGAGACACAGTGTTTTGATCTCCATCCTTGTCTTCATTGTGGGAAGACAAATCATCTCTCAGAAAAGTGTCAAAAGAAGAAGAAGGTTAAGCGAATAGTTCATTATGGTTGGATAAGCTTGTGGAAATGGGATCAACAAGTAAAGAAGCTACATAAGTCTTACTGTCTAGTATAGACATAGGTAAAGACACGTTTGCATGGAGAAATTACCAAAGAAAAAAGATTCCAAACAACCAATTCAGATGATTTTGGGCATGATCCAGGCCCAATTCTACATGTTTTTTGAAATTGAATCATGAATCCAAAATGGTACTCTCTACACCTCAAGGGGGGAAGTACATTAATAAAACAACAAGATACTCTCCAACAACTTCAGGGGGGGAGTGTATTCTCAAAATGGTTAGTGGTCAAGCAAAACCACCACATTGTTCAAGTCAAAAAGGTTAGTGGTCAACCAAAGACCACCAGATATCATTAAAGAACAAACGAATCCAAAAGCTCAAGCTTGGATCCCTTCAAAAACTTCTCACATTGCACTTGACAGAAGGGGATATCAAATATCAATGATGATAGTCAAGCTTCAAGTTTTGAAGTCTTGTTGGCGGTTTTTCAAGCATATCTTCATCGAAGCTTAGTTCAAAAGTTTCAGATTGAAGACAGAAGATGATACCAGTTATTCTTTCCTTACTGGTACAATTATTTAGACTTGTGATTGAGGGGAAAGGGGGGGGGATGTTAGACTGTGAGTCCCTAGACAATCACGAAGTCTGAGACCACCTACTTATGAGTTGTAATCCTTATCTATTGATGAGTTGTTGTCATGATCCTTTGACGAGTTGTCAGTGAGATCTAGATCTAGAAGTGGTCAAATCCATGTATCATAAATTGATATCATGAGGTCAATACATGAGTAGAGAATGACATAAATCCTTTTCCGCCAATTCTTGTCTTGTCTTGCTTGTACTCTATTTCTTAACAACCTTGGAAGCATTCAAACCAAGTTTCAAAACCAAATTCCAGAACCAAAACAACCCTTCCCATCCAATGAGGGAAGACACTTCAGAAGAGGAATGGTCCAAAGACTACTTTTTCGAGAATGCTTTGAAGACAGCTTTTTGAAGGGAGAGCCAATGTTATGAATATAAAATAACATATATAGATGTAGGAACATAGAACTTAGGGTCAAATGTAAATCATATATAATTATTAAAACCTACAACTCATAAAGACACAATTGTACATGAAGGGTTACGATAGGCATATAAATGCCATACACTCTCATTTATGTAATCATGAAATAATCATTCAGTAAATATATTTATATAAATCCAACATGGAATATTTTTATTATAAATTTTGTTTATAACATGGAGCCACCTCCCCTTCTACTTGATGCCAGTCCCTGATTGTTATGGAAAAGTTCCCTTCTCAAGCACTCCGCAACTCAAACCTCTTTGCCAAATGCTTCTGGACTAACCCCTTTCCCATTTTGAACCGTTTCTGTTGCATCATTGAGAGATTGTTAAAGATGTTCTTTACAGGAGAATTCATGTCGGAGTGAGGTGGATGACTTGTTCTCATTAAGGAGGCAGATCTTCAATATGCTTGGGCCCATCTTGACTGCCACATTAGCTAGATGATCTGTTCTCTTATTAAATATTCTTTTCCTGTGTGTGAAAGAGGTATATTTAATTTTTTATTTATTTTAGAACTTAATATCTGACCAAGATTTCAATCTATATAGATTTATGCACTTGGAAAAATTGAGCCAAACCTATTGCCTACTAGTTTTTCATATTTTGAACATGAATTGCATGACTAGTAGAGAGATAGACCAGTTCAAGACAAGGCTTTAGTATCCAGTTCAACTCTTATATGTTTTGTAAGACCAAAAAATTAATTCTGATCTTAGTTGGAAAACCCAAATTTACTTCTACATAAACATAAATTTATACCCACTTAACTATCAATGAACTAATTTATTCTTTTAAAAACATAGGAAGTAACATTTCTTAGTATTGAAGCAGTATACATGCTTTTAGCGATTTGTCATAATCAGCATGAATTAGGCTTTCGATAGAGAAGTGAATATGCATTCAATAAGAGTGCATTAATACTCAATTCAACTTTTATATGGTAAACAGACAGTAGTATTAAATTGGTTACACTAGTTTGTAACTTTGTATTTTGTGATTGAGGTATTTGTAGCAGGCAATAATGTCTATGATAGAAGATTTTGGCAATTTCCAAAGTAGATGTAAGGGGCATATTTTGGAGCCAATGGCCATAATGCATTAAATAATTAATGCATATGAAGCAACATGCATCGATAATTTAAAAATAAGAACATATTATTAGTAATTATAAACTTATAAGAGAGCCCAAAAGGACTTACTATTTCCTAAATTCTAGTAAATATAAGATCTATAAATAAGATAGAGTAGAGTTTAAGTCATTACTAGCATATTTTATGTTTTACTTTTTATTTTCTAGTATGATATGCTAACGACACATTAATGTTTGTACTAATTGTCGCAGCCACTGCTCACGATTGATGTTTGGGAGGTAATTGGATTTCTGAAGCAATTTAAAATATGGAAATTTAATATTTATTTTAGGATGCAGAAATTCATGAATTGCTCTAGATTCTTTCTTTAGCAATGTTTATGAGGTAAGTAGACTTGCTTAGAGCTTTAAGTAGAAACAATTCTGTGTCAGCTTCACTTACAGACATCTAGGAATTCATTCACGATATTGCAGTAGCAGCTTTGTTCTGGATACTTACTGTTTGGTTTTTACTTTCTACATTCTCTTGGGTTATGCAGCATGCCTATTACATTGACTATCAGGTTAGTGTGGATTTTAATCTTTGTCGGAGACAAAAGTTTCTTGACTACTGTGGCTTGTTAGTTTTCAGTTAGGGTACTTTTCAAAATTCTAATTTCATCCGAAATTCTGTTGTTCACTTGATACATCCTATGGTGACAGAATCGGCGGGCAGACTATGTATCAGCATTCATGGATAACCTAGTTTCATGGGATGCAGTGAATGCTCGCTTTGGTCGTGCACAAGCTTTTGCGAACTTAAGAGAACCAATTATTCCAGAGCTTTGAGCAGCTGCTTTCCCGATACCATTTGCATTGCTTCCTTTTCAGATTTTTGTATCTCATGGTATAGAAGACATGCATGTGTGCCTGTTCATATTCAATAATGTACATAGGTGCATACAACTTTAATGAAATCCATGGAGACCTCCTTGGCTAAATATATATTGGCTGTACAGGTGGACCCTCTGCTAAACAAGGTCTAGATAAATTGGAATGAAGATATTAGATAATTTGTTAGTTGAGTATTTTCCAAATGCGGAAAGGAGAGTAACATGCAAGTAAACCAACCTCAAGTTCCAAGAAACTCTAGTCTCTGCAGAATGAGATTTGTGGAGATGAAAATGCAATATACGAGTATAGACAAACTGTTTCTCTATTTCTACTTTAGGTCCAATGGGTGAGGAGGAAGCCTTAAGGTCTGAGGTTTATATGTGGACAGCTTAAAGGTTCAGTATCAAGCTCATAATTGAGTGGATGGGTTCCTATTATCTGCAAGTTTGCTATTTCTTGATATTGTTTTGTACATTCAGCAATCCTATAGAATGCTCTTTTCTACACATGTAGGAAGACAGAAGCTGTCTTTAGATATCATCTATGTGCCATGTTGCTTTACAGGCCTTGATGCCACAGGCCTGTTGCATAATATCATTGAAGCTCCCCTTCTTAAGTTGTTTACGGATCCTCATTGTCACACCGGTGGCTCTTATATGACTAATATGTATGCTTGTGGTTTATAAAGATTGCCCACATGATAAGCGTGTTTAGCCTAGGTTATGGGACTCAATTAGGACTTTGGAAATCCTTGAAAGGTTATTTTTTTTCTTCGAATACTTAATTAGTAATTTCTATATTTGGAAATCAAAACTCCTTGTATTGTACCAAGCTGGCATTATTGGTTTTGGTTGATGTGAATGAGGTGGGCACTGGGAACACAGGCTCAAACTTCTTTAGAGCACGTTCACCCTTAAAGCTTGCCAAAGGAATGAGAATTTTCAGGAGGAAAGATCCTTCACTGAAATTCTTTGAGTGCTTTAACTCATAATGTTGAGCCTGATTTATGGGCTAGCCTCTCGTGTTATTATAAAACTGGTTACTAATGGAGAGTTTAACACTAATAAGAAAACATTTTATGCTGTCTAATGACTAACATTTAATGTTATCCTACAACTAACATAAGATGCTAACATTATATGTAACATTATGTGCTTCATCATTTGCTCCTCCTTCAGAGGAAAGTGTCCCCAATTTCTCCTTTAGATGGGGAAACTATTGTCCAAATGTCACCTAAAACAACCGTTTACCTTGCAAATATAAAGTTCCTTTTCTACCAACATGGTACATAGTTCGACGTTTCTTTCTAGTTGTTCATGTTCTAGTATCTGAAATTGTATTTATACAGAGAGAAGGTTGAAAATAAGGGGTTGTGTCTGCTTGGATGGGTGAGGTACTTGTTCCTCAAAATGCAAAAATTCATACAATTTGAGATTGCTAATGTCCAGAACATCATGGATGCCTAATTGAGCCAACAAATTTAGTCAAAAAACTTTTTATTCAACAACCAGCTTGATGGTGTAAGGACTATAATGTAAAAAACTATGGTTATGATGATGTTGCTTGAATCTTTATGTCTAAATTAAGGGAGAATTTGTTGTAGAATTGAAAATGACTGGAAGCCCAAATCTTCATCGTGAAGAGCTTTGTATTTAGTATGTGACTGCAACACGTCTTTGACTCTGAAATTGTGCCAAGTGATCAACAAATGTAGTGAATCTCCCTCGTTCTTTTTGCTCATGAACTGTTGAAGGAATTGGAAGCCAATACACACATTAGTCTTAACTGTGCTGGATCACATGAAGATAGATGTCTTACAATTTTTTTGGATTAATGAAGAATCCTAAAGGCTCAGACAAGGGCCATGTTAAAAACTTCTATTTGAGTATCCATTTGTACATGAGAAATTGAAAATCTAGTTGACAACCCAGCATTTTTCCACTATGCCCACCAAAAGTGTTAAACTTTTGAAGCCCAGCAATAGATTTTATATGCCAATAATTTAATTACTTAGATTTACTTCAATGCTGATTTAAAAATCTGAAAACTATGCATAAAAAAATACAGCTGAGTTTATAATACAATTGCACAGCAGAAAATTAAACCAAGCACATAAACACTTAACACAATTTTTACCCTGGAAACCCCGGTGCTGGGAAAACCAAGAAACATGGGATTTTATTATTGGTTTCAAAGGAAAAATTTTAACAGCAAAATTACACAGAAATCTTACAGTCCAGAAATCTGCTCTTTTCTCAGCAGTATGGCCCAGCCAAACAGTGTTGTACGACCCAACACTTCAGCTCTGTTCGGCCCAGATTTGTCCCTGTACAGCCCAGAAAATTTGGCCATGTACAGCCCAAAAAATTCGGCCCTGTATGGCCTCAACCAACTCGGCCCTGTGCGGCCTGTTATCCCCCACTTTAGGGATAACTAAGGAGATTATGTCTCGAGGCCCACAGGTTCTAGACATGGAGTACCGAGAGCCAGATCGACTTGAGCATGGCCCTGGAGGGCCCATCTTTTCTTCCTTCAGTGCCTCCACTTTGTCAGCAGCAACAACATCCATCACCTCGGCTTGGTCCTATAGCAGAAGTGGGTCTTGCTGCATGAGGTAATGAATCCGGGTATCATGGGATGTGTCACTCTGATCCTTAAAACCTTTGAATATGTGCATCTGATTCTTTTTGTTTCTAACAAATGCTTCGATCTTATACCTATCCACTTGACCATATTTGGGGGGAATGATAGGAAGCCCTAGTAAACTTGTGCCCATAGGGTTTTGAGTTGCCACTAGGGGGATTCATGAGAAGTCATTGTCCGCTCCCACCATACTTACCACTTTACATCTTTCTCCCGCTCATCCATCCCATTACACTGGTCTGGGCATTAGGTTGGCCAAATATTTAAGGGTTGCACCTTACCTTGTGGGAAGAAGGGGCTAAATGCCTAGAGGGTAAAAGCAACTGGCAAAAGATAGAAGCCAAAGAATGAAACCTCGAAATGCTTCACCCAGGGATCCCCGAGAAAGTAGTAAAAGGCTTCTCAACAAGAAACAGAGGGACCCATATAAAAATAATAAAACAAGACCTAGTTAGAGGATAGGGGGTCTCATCACGAGCCAACTTATTAGGTCCATGGGCATGGGCATGGGCATGACACTGCCAGCAACTGGTCACCACGCCAGGGTAGTGGCTCTTGGTGGCATAGCCAAGAGAAACGAGGTCTCATCACGAGCCAACCTTCTCATTGCCGTGAAATGCTTGTGGGTAACATTGCCACCACTGGTCACCACGCCAGGGTAGTGTCCCTTGACTAGCTTCTTGAAAAAAAAAAGCAATAAGAATAATGATAAAACACATGAATGGGCTTGGAAACATTATCATCCATGATAGGTGCAACTCACCCTCTACAGAGGCACCCACAGGTAAGCCATGCATTTCCCTGGTATCACTGCACCCCTTGTCCAGACATCCCTTACCACCTCATCCACTCACATGGCTTGGATTTGATTTCTTCCGAAAACACCCCACATCCAGTGAGCATTAGCCCAATAGGACGCCCTGTCACTTCCTCCAAACTTGGCTTGCAGATTAATATAATGTCTTTGAGCACTTGATTGGGTAAATGGGGTTTTATGCACATGTTTAATAAAATTGATGATTAGATGTGATTGACATTTCTATGATCCTTGTGACTTATGAGTCCATGGAGGGCGTATCTGTTGATATGCATGCCCATACTCGACGGACAGGTACCCTTATGGACAGGTACACATGGGGAGATGATTAGTTCGAACCTCCATGGGGCTGGAAGCCCATCAGATGGATGTTGAGACCCCAACAAGGGGCAGAGATAGATCAAAGGGTTTGCACCGAAGAAGAGGAGGACATTCCACCAACTTAGCAGACTAGTACCCAGGGGGGTTGTGCCCTTTCCATCAGGACGTTGGCCTTGGAAGGCCCATGACATCGCCTAGGACACCTATGACGTCATCCAACTTGTGGAGGTTTTGGAAGGCAGTTGTGGCACATGGCATGTTCCGGAGGCCCAAGGAGGCCTGACATTTTTCTCCAGGAGGCCAACGTTGCCCTAGAAGGGGCTAACGTCACCCTAAAAGGGCATGATGTCTTCATCTTTGCTTGATTTAGGGTTTGATTTTGACATTTAATGTAAAAACAATATTATTATGTATTTTGCCCTTGTCAGCCTTTTGTGACCTAAAATTAAATTAAGGTCGTTGGTATGGTATAAGTAAGAGAGCTAAAACTATTTTTTATTCATCATCTTTCACTCACACTTGTGTTTCACTTGATTTAAGGTTTGGTTTTGACATTTAATGTAAAAACAATATTATTATGTATTTTGGCCTTATCGGCCTTTTGTGACCTAAAATTTAATTAAGGTCATTGGTATGGTATAATTAAGAGAGCTAAAACTCTATTTTATTCATCATCTTTCACTCACACTTGTGTGAGGTCTGAAATTTGTGCCCTCCTTTAGGGTTTTTGGCTGAAATACTAGTGCCCACTTGTTGAAGGAGGCTCTTTTTGGTTATTTTTGGCATTTTCTTGGTGGAAGGTTTACAACTAGGGTTTGGCTTGATGAATGATTGGTAAATGTAAGTGAATTTTTGCAATCCTTCCTTTACTTGAATGGTTATGGTATTTTTACTGGCATTTTCTTAATTAAATTGTTGGAATAAACCCTAAGAAATAAGCACATGTTGGTGTCCTTATTTTAAGTCCCTACTAGTTTTTTCCAAGGATCATTTTTTGGTGTTGAAGACATTGCTAGGGCCTTGCCATTGCAACACCCTACCCTTGTACCTCACCTTAGTCGGTTTTACTTTGTCATTGAGCTAAAGGAGGAAAACGCACTAAGGCCTAGGGTTACTACACCTTAGTGAGCCGTTTTCGCCTAGGGTTTGATGGTTGAAGCCTTGGTTTATCAACACTTCACCTTCAACTTCCTCTTGTCTTTGGCTATACTATTATCATTGTTCCTTCAACTCTTGCCACTACTTTTGACTCCATTTTCCCTATGAATGCACTAGTCTAAGGCCTTTTGCTTGAGTGTTTCGATCACAATCAATAAACATCCAAATCTTTGAGCAATTACTAACACACTTCTAACCCTAGTTTAAATTAACTTGCTAACCCTTTTGTTGCCATTATCCATTTGATTTACTGATCCAGATGGATATAATGACTTAGTATGGCCCAACCAAGTCGCCTCACTCCGAATTGCTAGTTCACCCTCTTTCTCAGCCAAATCACCCTCTTTATCTTTTGCTTGAGTGTGTGTCCTCAACCCCTCACCTCAACCTTTTATCTTTTCATTTTCACTCTATTTCCCCTTTGAGAACTTTTTAGAAGAGTCAAGAAAGTTCATTAAGTGAAATATTAATTTCCTAAGTTAAAATTTAGGAAATCTGAGTTATAAAGCCAATAATAATTAAATGAACAATTATTATGTTTTTCCTAAGTCAAACTTAGGATAAAATAAAATCTGTTGATATGGGTAATAATTAAATGTCTTCTACATGCCTAGGCAAAAGGCCAATGCAGAGACACCTTCCAAGCTACAATTTTAACACTCCCTCTTAGTGAGGAAGGTGTTTTGCACCACCCCCAACTTGTCCTTGAAGAAAACAAACTTGTCTTTCATCAAGGCCTTTGTGAGTTTGCCTGCAACTTGCTCACTTGTAGGTACATATTGTAGCTTTATTGACCCTTTCTGAACACAATCCTTGATGAAATGAAATTTGATCTCAATATGTTTGGATCTGTCATGGAACACTGGATTTTCAGAGAGCTTGATGTAACTTTGATTCTCACAGTATATGACAGTCATCTCTAACTCCTGGCCAAACAATCCCATGAGCATTTTTTGAAGCCAAATTGCCTCACATGCTGCTAAGCTGACTGCCATGTACTCTGTCTTAGCAGAGTTCAATGCTACTGAATTTTGTTTCTTATTGAACCAAGACAACTCCTGGTCCTAAGTTGAAACAACACCTTGAAGTGCTTTTCATGTCAATCGTGTTGCCTGCCCAGTCTGCATCTGTATAACCCATCAGCTTCACTCCATCTCTTTGGACATAGCTCGGTCCATACTCCACAGTGCCACGTAGATAACACAACACATGTTTCGCTGCCACCCAATTTACTCTCCTCGGCTCAACAATAAACTGACTGAGTGTGTTAACAACAAAACATATATCTGGTCTAGTGTGTACCAGATACATAAGAGAGCCAATCAACTTCTTGTATAAGGTGGGATCTATTGTCTTTGATATGGAAGCATCAATCTTCTTCTAGTTGGTCACCATGGATGTCGACATAAGCCTCCAATCCTGCATCCCAAACCTCTTTAGAATCTCCACTCCATACTATCCTTGTCCTAGGAAAGTTTGATCATCTCGCTGCCACACATGGGAATGAGACATTAAGTAGTGCATTAATCCCAAATCATTCATCTCGTACTCCTAAGAAAGGTCCCTCTTGCATTCAACTATGAGCTTCTCTGAACCCGTGAGAAACAGGTCATCTACATACAACACAAGAATGAGTGGCTCACCTCCAACAATGATGTAGTAGAGGTTTGAGTCCACCTTACTCTTGATGAAACCCATCCCCTGCAAGTAGTTGTCTATCCTTGAATACTACGCCTTGGGAGACTTCTTGAGCCCATACAAGGCTCTATTCAGTCTGCATACGTGGGAATCCCTCCCCTACACCTCAAAACCCTCTGGCTGCTCAATATACACCTCCTCAATGATGCCACTAAGAAAGGTCATCTTCACGTCCATCTGGTGGATCCTCCACCTCATCTCAATTGCAATAGAGATCACAACCTTGATCGAAGTGTACCTTGTTAATGTTTATGCCATTGTTATAGTTCTTTTCATTTCAATAGATAAGAGCATCATAAGAACAAGATCATTGAGAAATACACATTCACAAGAGACACAACATTTATCCTGGGAAACACTCTAGGGGAAGAAAACCCAACAAAAACTTCCTTATCATAAATTGCTAATACAATGTTCAAGAGATAACTCAAACCAATACAGATAGTCCTCCCCAAAAGATGCACCACTATTCTTCTCCTCTCTCCAACTGGTAATTGCAGCTTGCCTCATAAGAGAATGAGCAAGTGAGTTGTGTGATAAAGTGAGGTGCTAGCCTCCTATATATACAAGATTGGCATGTGTGAAAGGGTTTCACTGGCAGGGCCGACCTCTCACTCTGGGTGGGTAAACCCACCTTTAATTTAATTCTGGGTCTCAATAATAACTGCTGGGGCCAACTTCTTATTCTGCCTATTACAATTGTCCGATGACCAATCCGCAAAAGGGGATTTGGTCCTAATACAATTACC
>ML785763.1:649965-672527 GCA_009831015.1 Picea engelmannii | reverse complement strand
AGCAAAAACTTCCTTATCATAAATTGCTAATACAATGTTCAAGAGATAACTCAAACCAATACAGATAGTCCTCCCCAAAAGATGCACCACTCTTCTTCTCCTCTCTCCAACTGGTAATTGCAGCTTGCCTCATAAGAGAATGAACAAATGAGTTGTGTGATAAAGTGAAGTGCTAGCCTCCTATATAAACAAGACTGACACGTGTGAAAGGGTTTCACTGGCAGGGCCGACCTCTCACTCTGGGTGGGTAAACCCACCTTTAATTTAATTCTGGGTCTCAATAATAACTGCTAGGGCCGACTTCTTATTCTGCCTATTACAATTGTCCGATGACCAATCCGCAAAAGGGGATTTGATCCTAATACAATTATCGACATGATTAATCCACAATGGGGATTTTTTTTTTTTTTGTTAATTGGTCCGGACCTTCTTGGCATTAGGATTAACCTTTGGCTTGAGAAACCGCGACTCAGGGGCATCTAAGCCGTCAAAATCACCCGGGGATCGCACCCGGCCTGAGCCACACCAACCCTTAACATGGTTGGATTTTTTGTCCCCGCAGGTTTCGAACCGGTGACTTTTCAACACAGAGTGGCTTAACAACACACTTTGTCACCGACTGTCCTACACCTCAGGGACAATCCACAATGGGGATTAATCCAATGAATAAAATAACAATAATAATAAGAATACTCTTCGCAGTTACATTATTTCAACATACCTGGATACTGGGATGAATGTCTCATTGTAATCAACTCCCTCTTTCTAAGAGAAACCCTTAGCCACAAACCTGGCTTTAAACTTCTCCACACTGCCATCCACAACATGCTTGATCTTGTAGATCCACTTTGATCCTATCATTGATTTCCTTTCTAACCGTGGCACAACCTCCCATACATCATTCTTCATGAAGGATGCATATTCTTCCACCATGGCATCTCGTCATACATGTTGTTGTGATGCCTCCTGAAAGTTGGAAGGCTCGGCCTCTAACAACTCGCTCATGGGAGCCATGTAGCTTGAAAATCTATTTGGTGCTCTACTCTCCTGGACAAAAGTCCTAGGAGCACCAATGTAGTCCCGAGCCTCTCTCAAAGTTTGTTCAACCCATTTGGTCTTCCTCCTCTTGGATGTTGAAGGAGTATCCCAAACTAGTGGAGCCTCTTGCTTCTCATCCTGCTCTAAAGTTTGAACACATGTACTTGTATCTATACATGTAACCTGTGTCTCCTCATCCTTCCGAGTCTCAAGCTCTTGATCTCATGTTGTTGTTGGAACAATATCATGTGCCTTTCTAAGGGCTCTATCCTCCTTGAACTTCACATCCCTTCTGACCACTGTCTTCCTCAATGATGGAATGTAGACTCAATATTCCTTAGAAGGTTTACTGTATCCAACAAAGATCCCCTTCTCAATAGCGGCCTCGAGCTTCGTCCTCCTCTCTGAAGGGACGTGACAATAGACTAGGCGTCCAAATATCCGAAAGTGTCCAACCTCTAGTTTCTTCCCTGTAAAGACCTCCTTATGAGTCTTTCTTCCCAACACACTGTGAGGACCCCTGTTCTCTATGTAGATTGCAATGTTGCAAGTCTCTTCCCATAAGAACCTAGGCAGATCCTGATCATACAACATTTCCTTTGCAACCCCTACTATGGCCCTATTTTTCCTTTACACCACCCCATTTTGTTGAGGATTGTATGGAACAATCAACTCCCTCTTTATCCCAACACTTGCACAAAAATCTTTGAAGGCCTTTGAGGTGTACTTGCCTCCATTGTTGGATCTCAATGTCTTGACTTTTCTTCCCATCTGGTTCTCCATAAGAGCTTTGAACTCTTGGAATCGACTAAAGACCTCATTCTCGGTCTTCCTAGAATGATCATCGATGAAGGTGACATAATACTCGTACCCACTTAAGGATATTGAATACATGGGCCCACATGCGTCCGAGTGTATCAAATTTAGAATGCCCTCGATTTGTTGTCACTGTTTGGGAAAGTTGTTTTGGTATACTTCCCCAACGCACACCCTTTGCATACCTCATGATGCTCTGTGTTGAATTCTGGAAGGCCTGTCGTTATCTCCTTGAGCACATTGAGTACTCCATGATGCAAATGTGCCATCCTCCTAATGCATAACTTTGCCATGTCACAAGTGTTGCTCACCAATGCTCGGGATGGCTCAAACTGAAGCCTATACAACTTCTCTTTCCTTACTCCAATCACTTTGGTTGTCTTGGAGTTCTTGGGATGAATGTACACTCTCCCATCTTGGAATGTGACCACGTAACCCTTGTCCTCCAAGGCTGAAACTGAAATCAAATTCTTCATCATCCCCAGAACATACAATACGTCCTTCACCATCAATGGATTCCCAAACTCCCTCTGAAATGTGATTGTCCCATGGCCTGTTGCTCGACACTTGGTATTATTGCCCATCTCAATGTAGATGTCCATCTCCTCCTTCAAGATGGAGAAGTAAGCACACACTCCATTCATATGACTAGAGTCACCACTGTCAATATACCATACTTCATTGTTGGTTGAACTAGAAAGACATGCAAGGAGTGAAAACTCATTCTCAAATCTTGCTGCAAAATCATCTACTTCTGCTGAAGTAGAAGCTACCATTAGTGAGTTCTTGTTTCCCTTCTTCTTGTTTGGGTACTGGTTGGAAAAGTGTCTTGGTTTGTGACAAGCAAAGCATTTTACTTTGCTTAGGTCCTTCCTCTTTTCACCCTTTGAGGTTTGACCCCAACTTGAGCCCTTCCTGGCTCTGGTTATGCCCTTTCCTGCTAGGGAAAGATTCTCCTCATCTTCGACCTTTGATTGGCTGGCATGTGAGGACCCAATTCGCAACTCCTCTTGAGTAAAGTCGTCCCACAACCTCTTTTAGTTGGGGAGTTTTTCCCATGCCACTACTCCTCAGACAAACACGTCCCACTGCTTGGTGAAGCCATTCAAGGCTATTCTCACCAGCTCAGTCTCATCCATCGCTTCCCCTACTACTTCCAACTCATCTCTAATCTGAGTGAACTTGGTGAGGTAGGATGCAACAATGTCTCCCCTGGCCATCTTGGTGCTCCTGAGTTTCTCTCTGAGCATCATCTTTATGCTCTGGTTGTTTGATTGATACAATTTGATCAGAGATTCCCACATCCTTGGCTATCTTCTTCCCTGAAAGGTGAGGAATGATATGGTCTTTCACCACATCAATCATAATCCTTCTTGATATGAGCTACAAGTTGTGCTGGATCGGTTGGGGGCGTTGGGGTTCCCTCAACAAACTCCCATAACCCTTACTCTTATAGCACCAAAGCTATGCACTCTCTTCATGAATTGAATTTTGAAGCCCCCTCCAATATTCCTTTGAATCTCAACCCTGCATTTTTCATTTCACTGATGCCCTAACTCACTTTCCCTCCTTGGTTGTTCGACCTTCTCTGTTGGTTTTACTCCTGAAAACACACTTGGTATTCTGTATTTAGAGGATGAGCTCTGATACCATGTTAAACTTTTGAAACCTGGCAACATATTTTATATGTCAATAATTTAATTACTCAGATTTACTTCAATGCTGATTTAGAAATCTGAAAACTATGCATAAAAAATACAACTGAGTTTATAACACAATTGCACAATAGAGAATGAAACCAAGCACATAAACAATTAACACAATTTTTACCCTGGAAATCCCAGTGTGAGAAAAACCACCAAAGAGAGGATTTTATTATTGGCTTCGAAGGTAAATTTTCAACAACCAAATTACAAAGAAATCTTATATCTTCTCTTTTCTCAACAGTGCAACCCAACCAAATAGTGTTGTATGAGTCAACACGGCCCAGAAAATTCGGTCATGTACGGCTGAGAATTCTGTTGATTAAATATTGTCATTGACGTCAAAGGTTAGAAAGTGGATTAAATATAAATGTGACCTTGGTATCACTTTAATAAATACAAAAGTGAAAAGTTAAGTGGAAACAAGGTTTACATATAAGTGGATTAAATATAAATATGACTTTAATAAATAACAAAAGTTGAAAAGTTAGGTGGAAGTGGAGTTCACATAAAAAAAAGAAAAGAGTAAATATGAGAGTGGATTAAAGAAAAAGGTAAAAGTGAAAGTAGAGTTAAAGAAAAAGGGTAAACGTGAAAGTGCACATGGTATTTGTAAACCATGGTGGTATTTATCCATGGTAAAGTAAAAAGTGAATTAAAAATTAAAAAGGAGGCAAAATCAATTATGTTTTAATAAAAGTCGTGACTTTTCAAAAAGAACATGACTTTTCATATAAAGCTTACGGAAAAGTATAAATAAGGAAGAGGGATATGAGAAAAAATGAATATGTGGGTGAAAATGTAATATTCATATGCATATCATTTGAGGTGTGATGATGAACATCATTCAAGGAGCGATGATTAAATATTGGCAAAGATCAAATTTGGTGTTCTAGGAAATAGATTTGGCAAAAGAAGAAGGAGTGAGTACATATTTGAGGCATAGGAAGAAGTAGCGAGCACAATGCAAAAGAAGCGAAAGCATAAGAAATCGAAAGCTAAAGGGTGAAAGTAGAATAAGTAAGCACAGTGAAAATATGAGGTAGAAATTGAAAGAGAAGCAAGAAGATCTAGTAAAGGAAGATCTAAGGTAGAAATTAAAGAAGAAGCAAGAAGATCTGATGAAGATAGAGAAAAAGAAAATGGAGCGAGAGCCAAGTAGATCTGGCGAAAGAATAAGGAGCGAAAGCTGAACAAATATTGCGAAAGCAGAAAAAGCAAGTACCGAGCAGATCTGACGAAAGAAAAAGGAGTGAGTGATTGGGAAAACTAGAAGAAATGAGCACAACGTAGTTTTGACAAAAAGTAGAAGTAAATAACGCAGAGTAGATGCGATGAAAGAAGAAGTAAAGAACGCAAAGCAGGTTGAGTAAAAGAAGTAAAGAACATAGAGCAAAGATTGTGAAGACAAAAGCAGCGAAGGGGATCAATGTCTCTTGTAGGTCGATGTCTACAAACAATAGAGGGGATCGGTGTCCCTGTAGGTCGGTGCCTACAAATAGTAGAGGGGATAAGTTTCTCATGTAGATTGGTGCCTACGAACAACAAAGGGGATTGTTGTCTCCTGTAGGTCAGTGCCTACAAACAACAGAGGGGATTGGTGTCTCATGTAGGTCGATGCCTACAAACAACAGAGGGGATTGGTGTCTCGAGTAGGTTGGTACCTACAAACTTTGTAACCGTAGGTTGGTGCCTACAAATTAATAAAAAAAAGATTTTGTGGTTTTCTCCCATAAGGGTTTCCATGTTAAATATTGTGTCTTCTGGTTGTTGTATTTATGTGAATGCTTCATTATGTTCATTATGATGTATGAATTTTAGAAGGAAAAAGATAGTTGTATATTGATTCACCCCCCCCTCTCAGTATAAGTGTGTGCTCAACAATTGGTATCAGAGCGGGTTCCTTCAGAAACAGTTTAACCACTAGAAGGTAGATCTCGGGAGCAGACATGGCCAATCGTGAAGGTTTCTCTACAAACATGGCTTTGTTGTTTAACGAAATAAACTGTGCCTTCTGGAGTATAAGGATGCGAACATATCTAATGGCCCTTGGTTTTTATATTTGGCAATCGGTCATGAATGATTATACAACTTTTTTTGAAACAACACCAACAAATACGGCTGAGAAAAAGACTAGTGAAAATGATGCGAAAGCCATGAACGCCATCTTGTGCGGGCTGTTAGAATCAAATTTTGTCAAAGTAATCCATTGCAAATCAACAAAAGAAATTTGTGACAAACTTCAAACAATCCATGAAGGTGATGAAAAGGTCAAGAAGGCTGAGCTCTAAACTCATAGAAGACAATTCGAGAGTCTGGAGATGAAAGACAAAGAAAATGTTGCAACCTATCTCCTCTGTTTGGAAGAAATTGTCAACACCATCAGAGGACTTGGTGAAACTGAAGAATCGATGATTGTGCAAAAGGTGTTGAGGTCAATACCCTTAAGATTTGATGCCAAAGTTTCCTCCATTGAGGAAATGAAGGATCTTGATCAATTAACAATGGATGAATTGCATGGGATCCTCATTGCATATGAAATGAATATTGATATCTTAGAGGGGGAATACTTGAAGTTGTTGATATGTGAACCCAACTGATGTATTCTTGTTGAATCGACTATTTCTTGAGACCAGCCCAACCATGTTCGATTGTTGTTGAAGATGTACTATTGTTTATATTGGATACAAAGACTGTCTGTGTTGAAAGAGATTGATTATCTTATGTTGTTGGTGACAGTGTTCAGACTTCTTCAGGAGTATTATTGTATCATGTTCGAGCAGTTTTTACCATTGAGGTAGGCAGTGTTGATGACAGAAAAAGTGCAAGTGAAGGACGTTATATTTTGGGTAGCATGCATATAATTTTCATTCAGTATTATGGACATTCCTTCTTTAGAACTTGAAGGATTTTTTATTCGCTAGGAATGAAATTTGACAGCACTACACATTTGTCCAAGGAAATTTCAGAGGCCTTTGTGAGTGGTGTATGGAAATTTGGGAGGTGGCACGGTTTGAAATATCTATTGGGCAAAATAAAAGACAAATCCACGTATATATCCTATACATTGTTACCAACATTGACCATGTTCATGAAAGTGTTTTTGAAGGACAACTGGATGGTGGTTTGATGACATTTCAGCAACATACATGTGATAGTGGAAGATCCCTTCGAAGCTATGAAGGCACATAACAACTTGAAGATTCAAAGCACATGGAGATGTGATAAGTTGTAGTAGATCGTGAGAAAATGTTAAAGGAAACTAATCCTATCAGTTGTGAATAGTTAACAGTACTATGATAGTGAAACATCTAACAAGTCTTTGGAAGCTTCTTAATAAATAGCAAAAGGAGTAGTTCGGGAGAGTGATGGTAAAATGAAGAAGACTCAACAATTACAACAAGAAAATATAGTACATTCACAGGGGGAACTACTTCAGAAAAATACAAGAGAAAGCACGGTCTAAGGGGGAGTGGCACAACAAAAGAAAGTATGCAGAACAATACAAAGCATATTCCCATCAAGTACCACTTCCTAAGAAAATAGGTAGCCGAATTAAGTGCCAAGATGAAACACATTGTAGATACTTTTACCACACCTCTTTCTAGAGAAACATTTGAATATCTCAAACAGAAGCTAGGAGTGATATCCCTCCCATCTTGTTAGTAAAAAAGCACAGGTCAGGGGGAACATACCTTTGTCATTGATGTCAAAGGGGGGGAATTATAGATAGGGGGGAATTGCAAACAGGGGGAGAAGAATTGCAGACATGGGGAGAGTTGTAGACAAGGGAGAACTCTTTCTATTTCTGGAGGATTAAGTGTTTTTGAGTACAGGGTTGCCATCAATGACAAAGGGGGAGATTACTGACTAAAATATTGTCATTGATGTCAAAGGTTAGAAATTGGATTAAATATAAATGTGACCTTGGTATCACTATAAATACAAAAGTGAAAAATTAAGTGGAAACAAAGTTTACGTAAAAGTGGAGTAAAAATGAAAGTGGAATAAATATAAATATGATTTTAATAAATAACAAAAGTTGAAAAGTTAGGTGGAAGTGGAGTTTACGTAAAAAATGAGTAAATATGAAAGTGGAATAAAGAAAAATGTAAAAGGGAAAGTAGAGTTAAAGAAAAAAGGTAAAAGTGAAAGTGCACATGTTATTTGTAAACCATGGTGGTATTTGTCCATGTTAAGGTAAAAAGTGAATTAAAAATTAAAAAGGGGGCAAAATTGATTATTATTTAATAAAAGTCGTGACTTTTAAAAAAGAACATGACTTTTGATATAAGGCTTATGGGAAAGTATAAATCGAGAAGAGGGTTATGAGAAAAAAAAATGAATATGTGGTTGAAAATGTAATATTCATATGCATACCAATTGAGGTGTGACGATTGAACATAGTTCAAGGAGCGACGATTAAATATTGGCGAAGATAAGATTTGGCATTCTACAAAATAGATCTGACAAAAAAAAAGGAGTACAGATTTGAGGTAGATGAAGAAGAAGTAGCATGCACAGTGCAAAAGAAGTGAAAGCATAAGAAAACGAAAGCTAAAGGGTGAAATTAGAAGAAGTAAGCATATTGCAAATCTGAGGTAGAAATTGAAAGAGAAGCAAGAAGATCTATTAAAGATAGATCTAAGGTAGAAATTGAAAAAGAAGCAAGAAGATTTGGTGAAGATAAAGCGAAAGTAGATGGAACGTGAGCCAAGTAGATCTGGTGAAAGAATAAGGAGAGAAAGTAGAAAAAGTGAGTGATGAGAAGATCTGACAAAAGAAAAAGGAGTGAGTGATCGGAAAAAAGTAGAAGAAGTGAGCACGGTGTAGATCTGACAAAAAGTAGAAGTAAAGAACACGGAACAGATGTGATGAAAGAAGAAGTAAAGAACGTAGAGAAGGTCCAACAAAAGAAGAAGTAAAGAACGCAGAGCAAATTTTGTGAAGATAGAAGCAACAAAGGGGATTAGTGTCTCTTGTAGGTTGGTTCCTACAAACAATAGAGGGGATCAATGTCTCCTATAGGTCGATGCCTACAAATAGAAAGGGGATCGGTGCCTACGAACAATAGAAGGGATTGTTGTCTCCTATAGGTCGGTGCCTACAAACAATAGAGGGGATTGGTGTCTCTTGCAGTTCGGTGCCTACAAACAATAGTGGGGATTGGTGTCTCTATTAGGTTGGTGCCTACAAACTTTGTAACCATAGTTTGGTGCCTACAAATTAATAAAAATATTTTTTTGTGGTTTTCTTGTGGAAGGGTTTCCACGTTAAATATTGTGTCTTCTGGTTGTTGTATTAATGTGAATGCTTCATTATGTTCATTATGATGTATGAATGTTAAAAGGAAAAATATAGTCTTATATTGATTCACCCCCCCCTCTCAGTATAAGTGTGTTCTCAACAAACTCAACCTCCTTTAGTTGTTGTATAGCCCAACAATTAGGCCTCTTGTTGTTGCTACTGCACAGCCCAATATGACCCCTCTCTTGTTGTTGTACGACCCAAACAAGTCGCCTCATTCCCAGTTGCTAGTTCACCCTCTTCCTCATCCAAATCACCCTCTTTCTCTTTTGCTTGAGTGTCTGTCCTCAACCCCTCACCTCATCCTTTTATCTTTTCATCTTCACTCCATTTCCCCTTTGAGAACTTTCTATTAGAGTCAAGAAATTTCATTAAGTGAAATATTAATTTCCTAAGTTAGAACTAAGGAAATCTGAGTTATAAAGCCAATAATAATTAAATGAATAATTATTATGATTTTCCTAAGTCAAATTTAGGATAAAATAATATTTGTTGATATGGGTAATAATTAAATGTCTTCTGCATGCTTGGACACAAGGCCTTTGCATAGACACCTTCCAAGCTACAACTTTAACAAAAAGTTGCTGAGAAAAAGGGAGTTTCAATCAGAAATGAACAAAGGTAATTCATAATGCAATTAGACATGGTAGTAAAATCATTGTTCTGCTTTAGCTTTGCCAGTGACTTTATTACATGGAATGAAAATCATCATTTTAGAAAATTTGCAAAACACAACAAAGATGCAATCATGTTGTCTCTCTGTCAAAGGAAATCCATTGATAAGATCCATAAAGATTGACTCCAAATGTCTAAAAGGCACTGGAAGGATTATTACAACCCAAGCTTTCAGTTGGAAAGTTTTGACTATTACTAAGTGCACAATGTCGAATGTAGTCTTCAACAAGTTTTTGCATTGTTGGTGAATAAAAATATCTTTGTAAATGTTGAAGATTTTTATCAACACTAAAATGTCCACTGTAAAAGGAAAATTGGGTCTCTTTAAGAAAATGTTGGCATGCAGTACCTATTGCAAGACACAATTGGACAAAATTATATAACAATCCATATTTCAAATGAAAGTTTAAGACAATTTCTTGGTTGAGCTATTCCAATGTGGAGAGAATAGACCTGAAGTGTAGTTAAAAAATCACAAGTTCTTCCACTCTTAATAATTACAACACCTAGCATCCATTATGTTGACAAAGACGTGAATTAGTAGCTAACTTAGAAATTCAACTACTTTATTAGTGTTCCCCTTCTTGTACTGAAATCACTGCGAAATTATTGTGAATAAATGTCCAACTTAGAAAGTCAACTACTTTATTAGTGTTCCCCTTCTTGTACTAAAATCACTGCGAATTTATTGTGAATAAGTGGTCCACTTCCTATGGAACTACTCTTGTTTTTTAATTTTCAATTGAGAATTCTAGTGGTTGATGACCCATATGAAAAATTTAGAAAACTTTTCCATAAAATTCTTTATCATATGTACTATAGTTCAACTTATGTCTAGAGAGTTTCAAAGTGATAAGCAACTAGATTTCCTTGCTTTGCATACACATGCTTATTTTGTTAACAAGTCTTGTTAGCAACTAAATTTTAGGAGAATCAATTCTTCCTAGCTATGAATAGATTAAGATGATAAACAATATATGAAAAAGTTGAAATTCCCATCATACTTTTCATTTTCAAAATTTTAATGGGAGTGGACCAATTTGATAGGACTTTTGACTTTTTTGGAGCAACTTGCATCTCAACAAAACTTAGAAAATGGATCATTTATCAAAGAATCATTTTTTGAGTTTCTTACCTCCCAAACCCACACTCAAAGTGGTAAATCCCTAAAACACAAAGTGCAACCCTAGGGGAACTCAAGAAGGGTGCCCATTGTCACCAGAACCCTTACTCTCACGTCAGGTCGAGTCTCCTTTGACACAAGGGGGGCATCCCTAAGTTAGGATTACTAAAGCTATGCCAAAAGGCTCAGGGTGAATATGAAGAGTTAGGTTTAGCAAAACAATACATTGTAAGATAATAAAATGAGGTGCAAGGTCAAGACTACTGCATGTCCAATGTAGGGTAAATGGAGTCAAGACTAGTGCATGTTCAATGTAGGGTAAATGGAGTCATAAGGTCAAACTAAGAGATCAATTTTATGAATGCTTAAAACAAATAGATTTTTTATACATGACACATTAAGCCTTAACTTGATGTTAAATGTTGTAGGTATTTGGAGGACCCTAAATGTTCCACTCTTAAGCAATGCTTTGATTGCTTGTCCTGCAGTGAAGTATTAAACTAGCAACAACTCTTTGATAGAAGCAACCTAATACATTCAAAAGTAAAACAACAAAGGGAATAAGAGGGAAAACCCTCTCATTAAACATTTCCAATGCAGTAAATCTACATTTTCCCTTGGCCACTCAAGCACATTCTTTGCAAGTGATTTCTAGCATACATCAACAAGAGATAAAAACACGAACATCAACTTCACATATAATTAGAAATAACCCAATAATATCCACAAGCTTTCAATTATATATTCAATAAACTCCAAGAGGAGAGATCCTCACAAATCCAACCATAAGTAACAAATGGAGAGAGCTAGACCTTTTATAGCCTTGTAGCTCCATCTCCTTACAATAAAAAATGATTTGTTTTCCTAGATCCACTTTTGTTTCCAATAACAAATAATAATATAAGCTTGGAGAAATGTTATCAGAACTGAACTTGTCGATCCCAAAAACTTGAATTGGACTAGAACAAAAAAAAACCCGGAAAAAACAAGACAAAAAAATCGGTCGACCAAAAATACATAAAACATTCAAATTTTGAAAACACACACACACACACACACATATTGATATGAATCCAAACCATTATACACAAACATGCAAAGTTTCTCATGTATATAGAAAGTAAGGGTGCATATAAGAAAAATAACACCAAGTGCAATCCATCTCTAAACCAAAATACATCAACAAAGAGGGTCTAAATGGCCTCTAGAGTCCGAAAAAAAACATGCTACAACAAATAACTACATATCATCAAAATTATTGCCTATATTGGGATCCTCATCATCAATATCACCCTCTAAGCATTGTTACCCCCCATCTTAGGGGTAACTAAGGAGATCATGTATTGAGGCTCCCAGGTAGCAGCCATCGAGTGCTGAGAGTCAGAGTGACTAACATAGCCCACATTTGGCAGATGGAGCTCCTCCTTACACCATCACTCATCACCAATAACATAGCAGCATCCACTACACTAGCTTGGCTCCCAAAAGACAACAGGTCTTGCTTCATGAGGTAACAAGTCCAGTCTCATGGTAACTGTGACTTTAATATTTGAAGCATTTGAGCATAATGAAAATAGTCCTTTCTTGATTATGGAATGTTTGCTTGGAAATTATACATTTTGCCTAATTTCACCTTGGTGGTTAACATGGTATCCCAGTAATTTGGTCACCCTCAGGAGAAGGGTTGTTATTGGGGGGTTTCTTGAAGGGTCTTCGTACCATTCCTCACTCATACTTACCACTTTCCACACTTCTTCCCCTCCATCTCCTCATCTTTTGGGTTTTTTGGTGCATTGACCCCAAGAAGGGCTTGTACCTCATTTCATGGGAAGAAGGGGACGAAGGCCCAGAGGTGTTGTAGCTCACATCATACATAAATGATCACCCTAAAGTCCTGAGAGCCACACAATGTTTCTCTAAATAAATAAAGGACTTTTAATTGAAAAAAAATGAATAAATGATGTCCCTCTTAACGGGGGAATGAATTGCAGTGTCTTTTAATTTCTAGTGCATATGGAACTCAATGTGTTATAAATTCAAGTTTCACTACAATTCTCTTTTTATTTCCATTGCACATAGCAATCAATGTTCAGACTTAATAAAAAGACAAATAAAAGGCTTGGAAAAAAGTTGCATTGTAAACAAAAGGAAATTCAAGGATGTAGCACACCCTCCACAAGGGCACCCATAAATTAGACAATATGAACCCTTGATATGAAAAGAACCCCATGCCCCAGAGTCTTCCTCAATCCACCTCATACTCATTACATGATCTAGATAGGGTCTTCTTGGGAAACATTCCTTGACTTGGGGATTGTCCTACCCAATAGGGCACCATGACACCCCTCCCATACCTAAATTTGGAAAATTTTATAAGGTCTTTGAGCATTTGTTTAATTTGAAAAGGGGGATTTGATGCACAAGTTTGGGTGGTTCTTATATTAAATGTGGCTTATTTGGCATGATTCATGTGACTTGTGGACTATTGGAGGGCGTGCTTGTTTTTCTTTGTAGGACCTTGCCCACAGGATGCATGTCATACCTAACATATGGGAGACCATTGATGACGAGCATTGCACTTTGAAAGTGGAGCATGTTTCCTTTGGAGGAACCTTACCATCATTAGAGGATGAGGTTGCACCCTTTTCCACTTGGACGTTTTCCTTTGGAGGCCTAGGACATCACCCATAAGCCCTTAACATCATCTTTAGGGCTAGGGTTTGATGGATGAGATGGTTTCGAATATGGTGTGACGGGAGGAGACCTATGGCATGACACATTTCCACATGAGAGTATGAAACATGGTCTTTGGAGGCCCAACATATTCCTCCTTCATGCTTGTCTTTGCACTTTGAGAGCCGACGTCAACCTTCTAGGGCATGACGTCACCCTTCTAGGGTTTTATTTCATCTAAAATTTTATTTAGGTATATTGTAAGGGAAAATTAAAGGGGTCGTCCCTATTATGTTTTGTTGTTGACAATTTAAAGTGGATAAATTATCTTAGGGTAGTTTCATATAAACATAACACCCTCACTTGTAATTTTATCATCATATCTTCTCACCATTTGTGAGAGAACAAGCCTGAAAATTTCGTTATTTTGGGGTTATTGGCTCTTTTCTCTCATGTGTTATCTCTTGAAGATCAAGTATGGATGCTTATTGTTGATTTTTGGATGGAATTTTTGCAATTAGGGTTTATTCTCATGCTATCTTGGTGAAGTAAGTGAAATTTATGCAATTTTATCTTTGTGCTATCAAATGTTCATGGTAATTTCTATTTTTCATGCTAGACGTCTTTCTTAACCCTAAGAGAGGAGCATAAGTGCTTCCTCCTTTCACAAGGTTAATCCTAGCTAGGGTTAGACTCCTAAAGGCCTAAAGTGATAATACTTTAGGATTTTGGCCCTAGACTTTTGATTGTGATCTATTTAAAGTACTTAAGAAGGGAGAAAAGGTTGTTAGAGCCCAAAAGTGCTTGAAGTCTAACAATCCTTCTCCTCAAGGATTAAACCCTAAGGCCCTAATGTGATAGCACCTTAGATTTTAAGCCCTACCTCTAAGTCTTTGCTAGCTTCATCTCCAAAACTTATTGTATTGTTGTTGTAAAGACTCCATAGCCCTCAAAGGAAGTAATCTTTAATCTCTCTTGTGGTGAAAGTGATCAACAAACTCTCTATTTTAATTCTCTCAAGCTTCCTACTAACTTTACTAACACTAACTTAAGCTAATTAACTAATAAACTTATTGTCGTTGAAAAAGTTTTCTACAACCATCTTAACATACTCTAATTTTTTGCATACATTTCTCTAATGGGGGTATAACATGATAAAATATTGCTTGAAACAATTGGATATTAATCTATTGGATATGTGCTAAGTTTTCCTTGTCAATTGTTGCATTTCAGATCTCTTTTATTTGTTGTTGTTACAAACTTGTACTTGCTGTTATAAACTGGTATACTACTGCAATTTCATAACAACCATAGTAATTTTCACTGTCTAGTGTCTAAAAGAGGTATTATTTGCATGCTTCTACTTGGAAATCATTATAAGTGTTCTTGTTTTGGGCAGGTACTCAAACAACTTTATACCTCTTAGTTCTCCTTGACCTAGACCTTGACTTAGGTGATCAAGAGAGGGGGCAGTAGGCTCGGCTAACAAACTTGCTACTTTGATCCCTTAAGGTCATTGGGGAAGCCTCCCATGTGGTGGACATATTCCATCACTAAAACAAGGGGATTTCTTACTAAGGTGACAGTGGTAGGATTTCCAATAGTTACGTAGATTTGGGGACTTGTGTTGGGGCTTTGCACAAGTGCAAATCCTACGATAACAAGCATTAAATAAGATAGAATAAGCTTGATATGCTCAATCAATGATTTTTCTTGAGTGAAGGATACATTTTTACTAGGGTCATGACAGAGGAGTTAAACAATCAATGCCACCAACATCGAGGTACATAGAGGGCTTGGTGTTCTATATTAAATTCCAATTCCATATCCCCATACATGACATAATATAGTGGAAATGTTGCAAACTTGTCAATCCTGAAATCTTGAAAATTGTTAAGTCTGTTGAATTTTGAATGGGATTTGAAATTACACTTTCTACATATGAAATCCAATGAGGTTGAAACCACTTTCAAACATCCTGAAACAATTAATGGCAATGTTAAAAATTTAAGTAGAAGGATAAAAACGAAAGATAAGGAGAATGTACCATTTACTAGGGAGGGTGAAACAAATACCTCTTTAAATAGTGTTAGTAGGGCCTCTTACCCCCCCCATGCCTGGGGGTAACTAGAGGAGATCATGCCTCATGGCCCGCAATGGAGATAGTGATCCTGACCATGATGATGATCAACATGTCCATAGATAGCATCCCGGTCCATAGATAGCATCCCGGTGACCCCCCTCAGATTGCCTCTTACAGTTGTAAATCAACCAAGCTCATCACATCCAAACAAATTAGTGCATGGGAGATGGTAATCCATTGTCACCATGAGATCTAATAGTCATTTTTTAATGTGAAGTGTTGTGCTTAAATTGCTATCATCGGTTGAAGTTGGATTATGGATATTTCTCTCAAGAAGTTATGTTTATTGCCTTGTTTCACCTTGGTGGTCATCTTCTATGCCCTAGTCTCATGTTTTCACCACCCAAAGAAAATGTGTACTACTGGGGGGGCTCACAAGGGTAACATTTTGTTCCCTACCATACTTAACACTTTCCATATTGGAGCCTGTCACAATGTACCAAGCTTTAACAATGGGCCATGGTCCATTCTCTCATGAGAAGAAGGGGTTGAGGGCCCAAAGGTTGATGCAGCTACTATATATGTACAAAATGATAAAGGCCATCTATAAAAGCCACATGCCAACTTGAGCTCCACCCCCTCCAATGGTAATCACCTCTTGTTATGATGAATTGAATGCACATCTATAGCATTACTTTAGCCCAATAAATAAATGAAAGAATAAAAGCTTCAAACATGTAAATGGGAGTTACAAAGCAATAAATGGGTATCAAAAGGAAATTAAGGGGTTTGTAATGTAAAACGTACCGAGGAAATGCTACCTCAAGTAGCAAGTGCTCCCTCTACAAAGGTTCTCATAGAAATTGATTTAATGACACCATAAGTCATGAAGTAATCCCAACACATACCACTATCACACTTAATCTTGAAGGGTTCTTTTCTTTCACTACTTCCCTCAGGACCTACCCCTCTACCTGGGTATTTTCTTTCATTGTCTTGGTTGGCACACCTAATAGGGTTGGTTGAAGGCCCTACCATATTCAAACTTTCCAACTCACATAAAGTCCCGAGCCAGTGTGATGCTTGAAGGGGATATTAGGTGAATTGTTCATAAGGATTATATCTTAAGTAACAACTTACTTTGCATAACTTAAGCACTAATATCTCTTATGAAAATTGGTTTACTTGATCTTATATTTTGTTTTGATTTGGATGGCCTTGACATGGTTCTTTGAGGGATGTCATGGGATTTCACCCAAGATGTTGTGCCCTTATTGCGAGAATTTAGCACGTGTGATGAAGAGAAATGAGTCACCCAGTGAATTGGCACCTTGTGACATGAGCTCTCACATCTTCAATACCTTAGAAAATGGACATATGGACTTGGTTTTAGTATATTTGGTAATTATGGTAGATAGATGGGATGAAAGCCCACAAGTTGGGCAGTGTACCCCAGGGCCTATTACTCACTGGATTGAGGATGTTGCAGCAGTTGACAACCAAATGCCATGAAAAAATGAGATGGAACCTCCTTCACCTTGGACACAATACCCTTGACCTTGGCCTCCATTGGATGATGATGTCACCTTCTAGGGGTTTGATGTCACTTCAGGTACCACAAATGATGGATGATTAGATGCATCATTTTCCATGATTTCACCTTGAGATCATTCCATGTGGAATTGGTAGGCCCTCCTTCACCCTTGGGATGCTTTACATCTCCACATGTGTGGCCTCATAAGGGCATTTTTGCATGTTTTATCATTTGTAGAGGTTGTTTGAGGGGTCAGACCCACTTAAATTATGGATAAATGAAATTTTACTTTAATTTGTGGACAAAAGCGCTAGGGTTTGACTCATATAAAGAGGCTAGTGCTAGGATTATTCATTCATCATCACATTCCTCACCACTTGGTATAGGAGAACCTCTAAAATTTCATTATTTTTCCTCTCTTGGCTCTTTTCTCTCATGCACTACTCTTGGAGGAGTTTCTTTGTGGATAGTTTTCTCTCTTGGATGGTAATTTTTTGCTATTAGGGTTTTGATGGTCTTCCTACTTGGAAAAAGTAAGTAATTTTCTGGAATTTATTGTTTATTGCTAATGTTGAAGGTGTTAAATTGCTATCTTGTTGCAAATTTCTTTGTCTTGTTGAAACCCTAAGGAGACTTAAGTGTTTCTCTCCTTCATAAAGTATTTATTGTCCAAGTTTGTGAAGTATTATTTGCTAGGGTTAAAATTCTAAGGCCCAAAAGTGATTTCACTTTAGGGTTTTAACCCTAGTCTTTGATCCTTGATCTAAGTGGAATAAAGGGAAGGGAAAAACGACACCTAGGTCCCAAGAGCATTTGCACCCTAGGTACATTTTCCTTCAACTTTTAAAACCTAAGGCCCAAGAGTGTTTTCACCTTAGGGTTTAGACCTTACCTCTCTTATTTCATCTAGATCAACCCTGAAGGTTATGCATTTGTGACTCAATGAACCCTAGAGGATAACGACACTAGTTTAGAGGTATTCTTGTAGTTAAATTAGCTTTTAAAATCAAAATTCTCTCTCTTAAACATTTTACTAACTTTCCTAACCTTAACTCTAGCAAACTATCACTATGTATTGTTGTTGTTATGAAAGTTTTCTACAACCACTAAAAATTGTTTTAATGTACTACATACACCCATTTACAATTGACTTAAACTACTTGGAAAATACTTCTAGCAATTGGATAATGTTATACTTGTTAAATGCTTCTTTTCATGGTGAATTGTTGTATTTTTGAGTGCTTTTATTTGCTTTTGTTACAACATATTAATTGTTGTTGTTGCAATATATTATTTTTTGTTATACAACTGGTTTATTGTTGTGATTTGCAATAGACCTAGCATTTATTAATCATATAGTGTATAAGAAGTCATTATTTCACTCTATAACTTGGTAATTGTCTATATTATGTTTCAAATGGTTTATTGTCTCATACAGGTACAAAAATTATCTCGTTACCTGCCATAAATTTCCTAGACCTAACCATTAGGTGACCAAGATAGGGGGTTGTAGGCTTGGCTAATATTTCTATTTGATCCCTTGAGGTCACCAGGGAAGCCTCCCTTGTGGTGGACCTCTTCCATCACTAAAACAGGGGAAGTCTCTACTTAGGTGACAATGGTGGAATCTTCCATAGTTACACAAGATTTGGGATCTTGTGGAGGGATTTCCACAAGTACAAATCTTGTGATAACATTATAGTGTCATTGTCAGGGAGGATTGAGTCATTCTCCCTACGACGTTTCCTGGTAAACTTATCCCGAATTCCTTATCTCAAAAATTTAATTGGCGACTCCACTGAGGCTAGAATCACTAACTTGCCATTGATGATCCAAAGGATATCGTCTAGCGACTCCACTGATATATGTTGAGGTGTTTGTAAGATTGCATTTCCCCTAATAATGGAATTATGGCATCCTTTCATTTTCATGAGGTGTTTCCTTCTATTGATTTTGAAAGCATCCCTGGATACCCAAACAATTTTAAGGAAGGATGGTCAGAGAACTTTCCAAAATTCGAAGGATTGGTCATTACTCATATTGTAAAGTTCTTGAAGTAGATACAAGGAATGGGGGAACATGTAGATATACAAATAATACAGTTTATATGTTTCATTTTATTTGAATCACGAGATTGGATCAAATATTGTGGTGAAAAAAGGCATATCTTCCCTCATTGACCTCATTAGAATATTTCTTGAGTATGGGAACCCAGACTCTCAGACATATGAAGGCACTCTTCAAGAAATTGAAACGACCCTTGAAGAAGAAGGGTTCTTCTCTGACTTTCTCATAGAATATCTCAATAATGTTCATCAACAAGAAGACAAAGAATTAATTGAAGAACATGACCTTCCAGAGGAGATTCATGAAGGTGATCAAAACCTTGATGAGGAGAAAGAATCACCTTGTGATTCCATTATAGAAGATGAAGATAATACATTGGAATTTGCTCCATCAGTTGAAGAACATGAACCATGTGAGGACTTCTCCCAAAGGTTGAAGGAAGGTGCTAGAGAAGATAAGAGGTTTAAGAAGCAATTGGTTGATCACTACATATATGTATGTCTGTTGGTTGGACTTTGTGAAAAAACACGAGAGGAGAATGACCTTGTATTGGAAAGGTATCAACAATGTATTGAGGATTTAGTAGAGAAATAAATTGTTAAAGCTTATTTTGAGGTAAAGACTCTGTGTGCCAACATACGAGAAAAATATGATCAACCTTGGGTTTTATCCAAGATATTGGAGTATGAAACAAAAGGGTAAGGATGGGATGATTCAGAAGAAGACACGAATCTTGACAAGGTTTTCTCTCCAAATGATCAAGCCAAGGATGAATAAATTATTTGTAATGTCCCGTTTTTCCTAGGCAGTCGGGATACCGTGATGGTTTATACAGTTTCCCGTAAACCATTAGACTGATGAGCTAGGGAAATGATACTGGTAAAGTCACTTTCGAATTATAAAGTGAAAACTTAGGAAAATTGAGTTTATTATTATTAAACCCCTCTTTGAGGGTATTTCTCTCCAATTAATAATTAAATGAATATTTTAATGGAGAAAAGGACAAGCGAAAGAATAAAAGGACGGTTGAAGGGGAAAAAGTTATTATCGACTATTGATTTAAAAAATTGAGTTTGGGAGAAGAGCTCGGTGAGAAAACTAGGGTTTCAGCTGGAAACCCATTCGGCACCTCGGATTCGGTAGTGAAACTATCTGCCCTAGCCGTGGAATCTCGGATTCGGCAGTGAAACTATCTGCCCAAGCCGTGGAATTGGAGAAGTCATTCGGGCTTCTCATTTGCAGACATTGGCATCTTGATTCGAATATCGTCATTGAAGAAAGGATCTCATTTGCAGATAGTGGCCGATTGATTCAGAGAACTCCATTGAAGGGAAAAATTTCGTTGCAGATTTGTTGAGCAGTGGCATTCTTTTCCTTGGCACGAGTTGGTAGTTTGAAGAGCTTCTTGAGTTGGGCGCATTCCTCTTTGTCTAGCTGCGTGTGGATTGTTGGAGAGGGGCCGAGCCTCTTCCTATGCGTGGAGATCACTGTTGGTGTAATCTTGGGCGTGTCCTTGGCTATCTATCGTTTTGTCTTGCTGGCCGTATTCCATTTCCCCTAGCGCTGGGCGTATTCCCTCTTATTGCTGCGTGGAGGTAAAGGAAAGAGTGGAGGCAGGTTTGATCCTTGCTGGGAAAGACTCACACCACAGGGCGAGTATTAAAGTGTTGAGAGGTGATTGCTAGAGCGACCCCATCAACTGGCTGGGTAAATCGTGTAGAGGCCGTACCAATCCCATCAGATCGTGTGGCAGACTTGATTTCCTTCCATTGCTGCGTGTATGAAAAAGATCCCAGTTCAGGCCTCCATCATCTTATCCATCGTTGAGAGGTATTTCATGCTTTGGACTATCATAAACTCAGCATTAATATTTAAATAAAATATGTATGCGTTTGGGTTAATTTGCTCATTCGAATGTGTTGAAGTTTGATTATTTGGTTCATAAAAATGTGACTTTCTTCTTCATTACTTTATGGGTTTATCTAAATATCAAAACAATACATTGTGCTCTTCAATGGGGAGGTATAAGGAGTCAAAACCCATTAACAAATTAACCAGCAAACAAGAAACAATACCACTATCCATTTAAATTCACCTACAACAGTCAATTACAACAGTATGTGGATCCGAAACGTCGACGACAAGCTGTCAATAGCACTGTGGTTCTTCCGACAAATTCTAAACAAATCTCTCACCACAGAAACCTAAATGAGCAGTATGCAAAGTGTTTGACGAAAGTCCAACACCAAATGCAAAGGGTTTTTCTCAATTTTTCCAACGTAGAATATTTCAGTGGTATCAGAGCATGATCTTGGCTAGCTGTGGGCGGCATTGATGACTGAGGAAGGGCTGCAAAACATCACTTACAGGCGCCAGAGATACATAAGTGTAGAAGGCAGAGAAGAAGACATGGAGGGCACTCCTAGAAATAATGCAAATCTGCCAGAGAACAGAGAGGATGGTTTGATCAGATGGCTTATGAAAGCCTTACATGATATAGAAGAGGGTCAGAGAGAGACCCGAGAGTTCATGGGTAGAATCACAGGTTATGCTCTAGGGAGCAAGCATAGTGAAGAAAGGGGGGAGAGCAACAAAAGAGGGCAGATGGAAGATGGGGAAAACACACACATACCTCATGTTGAGGTGATCGCTTCCAGGACCAACCCTCATAACCGCCCTCACGACTACAGTGAGATTCCTAGATCTACCATGCCCAAGTTCTTAAGACCACCAGAGATAGGTACAAGAGGGCAGGTAGAGCAGGACGAGCCCTTAGCAGCTTATTTCCAAGAGTATAAGGCCATGGATCCAGATTTGAGAGAAGCCATGACTTTTGCCGAGTTTTGTAGCTTCAATGGGAGGAACAGGCCAAGGTTCTTCAACAGGGGTCCCACGCAGAGCTACGAGTTACAGCGCACAGTGGGCAAGCTCACTTTACCATACTTCGATGGGACGTTGAAGCGCACTGCATGAGCTTGGGTGCAGAAGCTCGACACCTACTTCCAACTGAACCCCATGGCAGAGACCGATGCCATTAAGTTGGTGACATTGCACTTGGAGGGTGAGGCACATGACTGGTGGTACCACGGGATGACCACTCTGGGTCATGCCCATATTGTCACCTATGCTGAGTTCACAGGTAGACTGGTGCACCGATTTGACAGACAGGATCCTGAGATGTCTTTTAGAGACTTAGCACAGTTGAAACAGACTGGGTTGACAGATGCATATATATCAGATTTCCAAAGGATATCAGTGATGGTCACCGATATCTCCGAGGCCCGTTTGGTGATGCTGTTCACAGAGGGGCTAACCGAGCCACTTCAAGGATGGGTGAAGGCTTACACGCCTACTTCACTACACGATGCAGTTAGCAGGGCTAGATACTTACAGGAGTCCATACCTAAGCCCAAGTTCACCCCGAGACCGAACTTCCCCACGAAGTTCGATGACAGGACACCACCACAGAGGGATGGCACAGGACAGCAGCAGAGAGACTGGGCAGGACAGCCACAGAGGGATTGGACAGGCAGGAACAGGATG
>ML785763.1:634066-649587 GCA_009831015.1 Picea engelmannii | reverse complement strand
CACTACATAGAGGTGTTTTCTGATAGCGGGGATGATGAGGAAGTAGAGGAACAGGGACAGAAGGAGGATTCGCGGACAGCGGAGGCAGAGCAGGCATCGATGGAAACACGAGGGGTTATAGCATCACTCTTCGACATACCCAGATTTCACACCTTCAGGATGAGGGGAGGAGTGTAGGGACATCGAGTGACAGTTTTGGTCGATGGTGGGGCATCCCACAACTTTATAGACTCTTCGTTAGTGGAACGAAAGAGCATTACTGTTGAGTCTTTTGAGGGTTTCTCAGTGGTCATACCAGGGGAGAACACACTAGATTGCACCAGGTACGTTCCACGGATGACATTGAACCTGGGAAACTACATGCTCACCGATGACTTCTACGTGGTAAAGATACCTGACACCAATGTGGTGCTTGGGGTTCAGTGGCTATACTCCCTGGGGAGGTACTCCACTAACTATCAGACTATGGAGATGGAGTTCCAGGATCAAGACGACAAGAGAGTGGTTCTGCGGGGCATGAATACGTATCCTCCTAAGGTCGTAACTGCGAAGAAGATGGAGGCAGTGATGAGATAGGATGACATTGCACGGGTTGCGGAGTTTCATATCACAATACAGAGGTCCAAGGGCGGGGAGCCCAATTGTCCGAGGGAGATACATGACTTGTTTTGGGAGCATAATGTCTTTGGTAATGTACCTTCAGGTAGGCCTCTCGACAAAGGATTCGAGTACATCAATAAGTTAGAGGAGGGTATTCGAGCAGTGATTACCACTCCATATAGGCACCCCAGGGCCTATAGAGACGAGTTAGAGAGGCATCTCCAGGAGGGCGGAGTTCGCCAGGGGAATGAGGTGGAGCACACACATTCAGTCAGATCATTACAGCCTTTTCACGATCAGGGGTGGGAAGGCATCCCCAAGGATTTCATCACCAGGTTACTGAAGATGCAAGGAAAGGATTGCATCTATGTCACGATGGATCGACCCACCAAGCTTGCCCACTTCTCCACCATTCCTTTAGACTACTCAGCAACGCAGGTGATCAAGTTATCTTTTAGGGAGATGTTCCGTTTACATGGGTGGCCTAAAGCCATCGTCAGTGGCAGGGATGACAGATTCACGTGAAGTTTCTGGCAGGTGTTTTCTAGGTTGGTAGGTACCAAGCTGACCTCGAATACTAGTTACCACCCACCGATCGGCCGACAGATTGAGTTTGGGAACACTTGGGCAGAAGTGTATTTGTGGAACTTCATCGCAGGACAACATAGTGCTTGGGTGATATGGTTACATCTCGGGGAGTACTGTTACCCCATCACCTTTCACATGCCTGTCGGTATGACCCCTTTTAGGATGCTATACGACTATGAGGTCTTGATTTTTGCAGACATAGCATGCGGCGACTGTAGAGTTCCTCAGGTTCGAGGTTGGTTACAGGACAGCTAGGACATCCTGAGAGCACTAAAGGAGAACCTGAGGATGGCCCAGAGTCAGCGGAAGATGTATGGGGACAGGTACAGGACGAAGGGAACTTTTGAGGAGGTTGTTTCACAGGAGTCATCCCATTGGTATGATGAGGGGCAAAGGGTCACAAGCCCCGAAGAGATCCTGTAGGTTCGAGGGTGGAAATCCCCTGATAGGGCAGTCAGGGAGTACTTGGTAAAATGGCAGGGTCTACTTGTGGAGGATGCTACTTGGGAAGATGAACAGGTGTTGCAGTTTCCAGGTTTGAAGTTGCTTGAGGACAAACAAATTTGGGCAGGGAGGACTGTAATGTCCCGTTTTTCCTAGGCAGTCGAGATACCGTGATGGTTTATACAATTTCCCGTAAACCATTAGATGGATGAGCTAGGGAAACGATACTGGTAAAGTCACTTTCAAATTATAAAGTGAAAACTTAGGAAAAGTGAGTTTATTATTATTAAACCCCTCTTTGAGGGTATTTCTCTCCAATTAATAATTAAATGAATATTTTAATGGAGAAAAGGACAAGTGAAAGAATAAAAGGACGGTTGAAGGGGAAAAAGTTATTATCGACTATTGATTTAAAAAATTGAGTTTGGGAGAAGAGCTCGATGAGCAAACGAGGGTTTCAGCTGGAAACCCATTCGGCACCTCGGATTCGGCAGTGAAACTATCTGCCCTAGCCATGTAATCTTGGATTCGGCAGTGAAACTATCTTCCCAAGCTATGGAATTGGAGAAGTCATCCGGGCTTCTCATTTGCAGACATTGGCATCTTGATTCGAATATCGTCATTGAAGAAAGGATTTCATTTGCAGATAGTGGCCGATTGATTCGGAGAACTCCATTGAAGGGAAAATTTTCGTTGCAGATTTGTTGAGCAGTGGCATTCTTTTCCTTGGCACGAGTTGGTAGTTTGAAGAGCTTCTTGAGTTGGGCGCATTCCTCTTTGTCTAGCTGCGTGTGGACCATTGGAGAGGGGCCGACCTGTTCCTATGCGTGGAGATCACTGCTGGTGTAATCTTGGGCGTGTCCTTGGCTAGCTATCATTTTGTCTTGTTGGCCGTATTCCATTTCCCCTAGCGCTAGGCGTATTCCCTCTTATTGTTGCGTGGAGGTATAGGAAAGAGTGGAGGAAAGTTCGACCCTTGCTGGGAAAGACTCACACCATAGGGCGAGTATTAAAGTGTTGAGAGGTGATTGGTAGAGAGACCCCATCAGCTGGCTGGGTAAATCGTGCAGAGGCCGTCCCAATCCCATCAGATCGTGTGGCAGACTTGATTTCCTTCCATTGCTGCGTGTATGAAAAAGATCCCAGTTCAGGCCTCCATCATCTTATCCATCGTTGGGAGGTATTTCATGCTGTTTGGACTGTCATAAACTCAACATTAATATTTAAATAAAATCTATATGCGTTTGGGTTAATTTTCTCATTCGAATGTGTTGAAGTTTGATTATTTGGTTCATAAAAATGTGACTTCCTTCTTCATTACTTTATGGGTTTATCTAAATATCAAAACAATACATTGTGCTCTTCAATGGGGAGGTATAAGGAGTCAAAACCCATTAACAAATCAGCCATCAAACAAGAAACAATACCACTGTCCATTTAAATTCACCTACAACAGTCAATTACAACAGCATGCAAAGTGTTTGACGAAAGTCCAACACCAAATTCAAAGGGTTTTTCTCAATTTTTCCAACGTAGAATATTTCATTATTGATGAAGAACTTCCATATCTTGAGCATGCCTTGGATGAGAGTTTTGAAGATCACACAACTCCAAGGAAAAAACATAAAGAAGATATTTACGAAGAGGGTTACCAACCCCTCGAAGAGGAGCAAGAATCAAATCATGATTCCATTGAATACAACGAAGACTTGATTAGAGAATGAGAACTTGCAGGGTTGAATCATGAGGAAGATCACCAAATACTCGAGGTAGAACATGATTTTCCTTGTGAATATGTTGAAGAAAAAAGCATCCAAGCTTCCATTCCTCTTGTACATGAAGAAGAGAATGTGGTAACTTATAATCCTTTTCAATTTTTTGATGTTGCCTTATTTCATGATTTGGGAAGTGAGGAAGTGTAGAAGAACCCTTGGATGCATTAGAGCCTTCATGCTATAATAAAGGTGATGATGTGATTGGCAATATTGATGATTTTATACACGTTGGGAGACATAAATGGGATGTGATTTTTTCTAGTCTTAATGGAGATCCCATTTATGACATTGAAGGTAATCTTCAAATAAAGAATGTGAAACTATTGTCTTTTGAACAACCATATGCAATTGTTATTGATTCAGATGTCTGGAAAAATGAATCTGACATGCTTACAAATTTATTCCAACCACCTAGGGATGACTTATTACAACATCCTCATAATGATTTTTGGTCATGTCCTGGAAGGTTGGCAAATATTATTTTGAGCACTTGTATTTATTCTATGAATAATATTTTCAGCCACCTTTATGCTCTAACTTTGATGAAGATGTGATCCACGTGATATTGGTGGCCACCCACCTATTCCAACTGGCTCCTCTTGATAGTTTTTAGTTCAACACGTTCTTATGTTGTACTTTGTAATTGTGGGTTCTACACTTATGGGGTTTTTTGAATCTGTACACATGGTGGCCACCCACCTAATCCAAATGGCTTGTTTTTAAGTTTTCATGTCAGCACATCTTTATGTACTTCCAGGGTCGTTTTGGGGCCCTAAACAATGTTTTTTTGGCTTGACACAATCAACCTGTAGATTGAGTCACAGTTTGATGACATAATGTGTAGTTCTCGAAAACACCTTTCCAATAGGCTAACACACGCCTAAAATGGAGGTCGTATGCAAAATTTATGACCCCGGGAAGTTGAGGTACCAACTTACCCATCGGGGCCCACATAAATTTTGGTGTTTCATCTCCCAGGGTTAGGTTTTGGATGTCTAGGGTTTTTTCATTCATGAGTAATGTTAAAAAGGCCTCTGGAGCCTCATTGTAATCATTATGCTCATACGTATGCGCGTAGCAGCCACATCTCTTCTCAGAGATAGCTATCACCATTCAAGCAAGTTGTTTCCATTTCTACAGTTTTACAGTTTCAACCTATTTTATTTATTCAATATAAGTTATTGTTCATTGGATATCTGTTGTTGTTCTCCATATCTCTATGTTATTGTATTTAGTATGTTGTTCATTTCGTTCCGCTCATAAATCTGGATCAGTGGTATCAGAGCGATCTTCTCTTCATTTATTTTTCTTTGTGCATGTCACGACAAAATTTGGGTACAAGAAGTTGGGACTCGAACTAGTCAAGGCTTTGCAAGATCGGTTGCGTCGAGCTCGACAAAAAACCATGGGGGATGGAAATAAAGATGATGGAGCAGGAGATCCTTTTAAAATATTGCTCGAGGAATCCCTTGCGTGACAAAGGAACGAAATCATGGACAACTTTGCACAGATCCTTCGACAGCTTCCCACAAGAGACACATCTTCATAAAGAGGCCATGCAACCCCCTTCAAGGTACAGGTAAATTTTGATATTCCATTATTTGAAGGACTGATAGATATGGATGTTGTAGATAAATGGTTGAATCTGCTCGAAGAATATTTTTTGGTCCACAATTTTTTCGATAGGGAAAATATTACTTTTGCACTCCTCAAGGTCATCCCCCATGTTAAGGACTAGTGGGATACTTACTCTGAGAAAAGGGCCATAGAGGAATATGGAATATTTGCGGTCAGCCCCACGCGGGATTCCTTCTGGGATGCCATTAAAGAACAATACTACCATGTTAGAAGCTACGAGGACCAATACATAAGATGGACCACCCTGTGTCAGGAAAGGAACCAGATAGTACAAGATTTCACCAATATTTTCCATACCCTGCGCACCAAATTGGGTATCAAAGACTCTGAGCAACATCTGGTGCTCAAATACCATCGTTGTTTGCATAGATAAATTCAAACAAAAATGGAGTTTATGTACATCACATCATTGGGTATGGCTTATAGATATGTTGTCAAGATCGAGTAGAATTTTAAGCAAAAGAGGCGAGAGTTTGGATCTGCAAACTCCTCACAACCGAAGTAGGTAAAAGGCAGCCCCAACCCACAAAAAAAGGGACAAAGAAAATATGGCCACTCTTAGGACATCCAGTCCAAGCCACAACATAAGAAGGGTAATGAGAAGTCGAAGAAGGACACAGGAAAATAGTGTGAATACCATAGAATCCCTTGGCACAACACCGAAGAATGCCACTCCAAGCAATCACTAGTGGACGAACTGAAAGATTTCGAGTCAGAGGCAGATTCTGACTTCAAATCAAATACAAAAGGAGGGAAGTGGATTATCGATGTTGAACCTAGTGCCACTATCACTACCACCAAAGTCCATCCAAGCGAACCAAAAGAACCAGAGGAAGGGGAATGCCTCTTTCACTCACAGATGTGGGTAAAGGGGACTCCGCTTCATTTCATTGTCGATAGTGGTAGTCATAAAAACCTGATCTTAGCAGAGGTCGTCAAGTATTTGGACCTGCCGACAACACCACACCCACAACCCTACACCATTGGTTGGCTTCACCAAGGAAGAGATCTTCGCATTAGCCAATAGTGTCGTCTTCCCTATGGCATCAAGCCTTTCAAAGACGAGGTATTGTGTGATATTTCTCCCCTTGAATTTTGTGATGTTATTTTAGGACAACCATATTTGTGGAAGCGACATGTTGTGTATGAGTCTAGACCCCGTAGTGTTATTATTAGGGGTAGACAATTGTACATGATGCCATAGGTAGCATTGCTTACCGCTATTTCTTTAATCTCTTCTAAGCAATGCAGTAAGGTCATTTCACAGATCAGGAAGTTTGTCTTCTTTGTGATCTGTGTTCATAGTAAGCAGAAGGTTGCCACCATATACATGGCCTCTACACAGAACCTCTCTTTGTAGTAGAAGAAAGTGGACGAGATCGTGAAAGAGTACACAGACATCTTCTCCTTACCCACCGGGGTACCGACGCAGTGCCAAGTCAAGCATCCAATTGATCTATCCCTTGGTGCACCTCTTCCTAATGGACCTGTCTATCATCACTCGTTGATGGAAAATGACGAAACCAAGCGTCAAATAAAAGATTTGCTTCAAAAGGGGCACATCAGACCCAACTCCTCCCCTTGCGGAAGCTCGATTGTATGGTGAGAAGAAATATGGGACCTGGCGGATCTGCATTGGTTACAGAGTATTAAACAAAATCACAGTCAGGAACCAATACCCAATTCCCATAATTGATGACCTTCTTGACCAACTCAAAGGGGGAAATTTCTTCTGCAAGATTGACCTAAAGTCTGGCTACCACCAAGTTTCCATCGAACCGACTAATGTATGGAAGACAACTTTCAAATATAAAGATCTCTTTGAATGGTTGGTCATGCCCTTTGTCTTAAAAAATACACCAACCACTTCCATGAGGTTGATGGATGATGTATTGAGACCCTTAACCAACTCTTTTGTGGTGGTATATTTGGATGACATCCTCATCTTTAGCAAAACTTGGGAGGAGCACATGCAACATATTGAATAGGTTTTAAGCACTCTACGGCAGGCCAAACTATATGCCAAATTGGAAAAATGTTCATTTGGCATGAACAAGGTCCAATACTGATCCAGGTGGATATCGGTAGCCACCTACCTTTTCCAACTAACTCAAAACAATTTTCTGACAATTTTGGTAATTTACTATTTTTAGCAGTTTTTAACTTCCGGAGCCATTTTGAGGGCCTAAATGTAGGTTTTTTGGGATCTAGCTTCTCAATTATAGATAATGGCATAATTGAGACCCCAAAATGAATCTCCTCGATGATACCTTTCCAACAGGCTATCGTTCTCCTAAAACCAAGATCGTATGCAAAAGTTACAACCCCGAGAAGTTGATGTACTGACTTACGCAAATGGGGCCCACATGATTTTTGGCGCTTCATCTCCTAAGGTTAGGTTTTTGGATGTCTAGGGTTTTTTACATTCCTATTTATTGTTAAAGGCCTTCATAGCCTCATTGTAATCATCTTCTTGCGAATGCGAGTAGCCGTCACATCTCTTTTCAGAGATAAGCTACCACCATTCTAGCGAGTCTTTCACTCTGTATTTTTACAGTCTTTGTTCATTTCTTTCATTAATATAAATCATGTATTACTGTATCTCTGTGTTTATGGTTTCATCTATGATACATTTATGTTATATTATTGGATATCCACAATATCTCTATGCATTTCTTTATTATATCTCCGCTCTCATTTTGTGCCGAAAATAATCTGGATCAGTGGTATGAGAGCAGGCTGCTATTGATCATTTTTTTCAGTGCATGTCCATGACGAGGTCTAAGTATAGCAAGTTGGTTCTCGATCTTGTCTCTCTTGAATACAATCTCTCTTGCACGCCCAAGAAACCCTCCATGATGGAAGAAAAGAAAAATGACAGAGCAGACACTTCTATCAATTTGTTGCTTCAACAAGCTCTTACGCGACAGAGGGATGAAATGATAGAGAATTTTTCCCACATCCTTCAACACATGCCGATAGAAACATGAGCATATTCATCAAACAACCACTTTGGAAGCACCTCTCCTTTCAAGGTACATGTTAATTTTGATATTCCCGTATTTGAAGGTCAGAAAAATGCGGATGCCCTAGACAAATGGTTAAATATGTTAGAAGGTTATTTCTTTGTTCATAATTTTCCTGACAGGGAAAATATCACCTTCACACTCCTTAAAGCTCTCCCCCATGTCAAACATTGGTGGGAAACTTATTGGGAGAAAATTTCCATAGAGGAGTCTAGAATATATGGGGTCGAGCCCACTTGGTATTTTTTTGTGGATGCGATAAAGGAACAGTATTACCCTGTTGACAACTATGAGGACCAGTACATGAGATGGACCACACTGTGGCAAGAGAGGGGTCAAGCAGTTATGGATTTCACCAATACCTTCCATACCTTGCGCACCAAGCTAGGTATCAAATACTCTGAACGACATTTGGTTCTGAAATATCGTGGGGCTCTACACAGATACATCCAAATTGAAATGGATTTTCTGTACATCTCATCACTCGGTGCTGCTTATCGATATGTTGTTAAAATCAAGCAGAAATTTAAGCACCAAAACAAACGGGAGTTTGGGTTCGTGAATCTGCAACAACCAAAGTATGATAAAGACGACCCTAATAAATAGTCTCCTGAAAACCAGTCCAAGCCACAGGAAAATAAGGGTCACAGGAAGACAAAGAAGGACACCAGAAAATGGTGTGATTTCCACAAAATCCCCTGGCACAACACCGAAGAATTTCACTCAAAACAATCATTGGTGGCCGAGATCAAAGACAAGGAGCCGAACCCTGATTTAGAATCTGATCTGAAAATACTGGTAAAAGACAGATCATCGACGTAGACCCCACTGCTATTGTCACAACCGTAACAATTCAACCAGAAGAACTGACATATCCTAAAGAGGGGGAGCACCTTTTTCATTCACATATGTGGGTGAAGGGGAACCTGCTGCATTTTATTGTTGATAGGGGAAGCCATAAGAACCTCATCTCAGTAGAGGCCGTCAAACAGTTGGGATTGTTGAAAACACCACACCTACATCCATACAACATCATGTGGCTTTGCTAGGGACGAGATATTTGTGTCAGCCAACAGTGTCGATTGTCATACGACATCCAACCCTTCAAGGATGAGGTATTATGTGATGTTTCTCCATTGGATGTTTGTGATGTTCTCTTGGGCCAACCATATATTTGGAAACACCATGTTGTTTATGAGTCTCGACCCCACAGTGTCATTGTTTCTCTGGGGGATCATCTCTGCAGAATACCAGAGGTATTTTCGACTATTGTTCCACCTAAACAGTGTCGCAAGGTAGTATCTCATACTATAAAATTCAGCTTCTTCACAATCTGTTCAAAAGGTGAACAAAAGGATACTGCAAACACTACAGCCTCGGCCCAAGCACCTTCTATCCAACAGAAGCAGGTCAAAAAGATTGCAAAAAAGTGTAAATATTCCTTCTGCACATAGGAATCTCATGTATCTAGACTGGTTTAAAAGGTCCAACCCTTCCAGCCACATGTTCGTGACAACCTTCAACAAACTAAGCAGCGCAAATTCTCCAACAAGGCAAGCAACTCATCAAGATGCAGATTCAACAAATGCTTTTCCCTCTCCCCCGAGAACTCAACACAATGGATACCATTTCTTCCTAAGGAGGGAGGATTGATCTAGGTGGATATCGGTGGCCACCCACCTTTTCCAACTGTCTCAAAACAATTTTCTAGCAATTTTGGTAATTTACTATTTTTAGTAGTTTTTAACTTCCGAGGCCATATTGAGGGCCTAAATGAAGGTTTTTTAGGATCAATATTTTCAATGATAGTCGAAGGCATGATTGAGCCCCCAAAATGAATCTCCTCGACGATACCTTTCCAACGGGCTATCATGCGCCTAAAATGAAGATCGTATGCAAAAGTTACGACCCTGAGAAGTTGATGTACTGACTTACCCAAATGGGGCCCACATGAATTTTGGCGCTTCATCTCCTAGGGTTAGGTTTTTGGATGTCTAGGGTTTTTGACATTCATGTTTATTGTAAAAAGGCCTTCAAAGCCTCATTGTAATCATCTTCTTACGAATGCAAGTAGCCCTCACATCTCTTCTCAGAGATAAGTTGCCACCATTCTAGCGAGTCTTTCACTCTGTATTTTTACAGTCTGTACATTTATTTCATTAATAGAAATCATTTATTACTGTATCTATGTATTTATGGTTGCATCTCTGATACATTTATGTTATATTATTGGATATCTGCGATATCTCTATGCATTTCTTTAGTATATCTTCTCTCTCATTTCGTGCCGAAAATAATCCAGCTCAAATACTTGGGCTACATTGTTGATGAACATGGGGTGCATGTTGATCCAGCTAATATCCAAGTCATCTGTGACTGGCCAGCCCCGACCACACTCACCAATCTTCGGAGCTTCTTGGGACTTGCCAACTTCTATTGACGGTTTGTGTTGGGATTCTCCCATATTGCATGGGCCCTCAGACAAGTGACCAAGGGAGGTGGCATGGAAAAGTTCCCGTGGGGGAAGGAACAACAATGAGCATTTGATGATCTGAAGTATTGCTTGTGATCAAATCCAATACTCTCCTTACCCGATCTGCAACAATCGTTTGAGATTGAGACTGATGCATCTGACTATGTTGTAGGTGCAGTTCTCAATCTACATGGTCATCCGGTAGCATACCATAGTGAGACACTCTCATATATTGTCCAGAAATACCCCACCTATGACAAGGAAATGTATTCCATTGTACAAGCTTGTTGTCAATGGAAACATTACATTTTGGGAAATGAGACAATCATCCACACTGATCACAAGCCTCTGCAGTTCATACAGACATAGGGGAAATTGCAAAACGATCACCATAAGAAGTGGTCCACCTACCTGCAACAGTTCCATCTCAAAATCAAGTATAAGACAGGGAGAAAAAATTGTTTCATTGACTGCTTCGGTCGACCTCTCCTGGATGCACTCACAACCATGCTCGATTCCTATGGGCATGAGGCATCTGAGTGGCCCCAACTTTATCAACAAGATCCAGACTTTGCCACCACCTATCAGCTCTTGGGTACAGGAGTGAATGTCACCAATTTTCACATTCGGGGCGGACTATTATGCCATCTGCGCCATCTCTTTGTTCCTATAAGCGAGTGTGCAAAGCTGATTTGGGAGGCTCACTACAGTCAGATGGTAGGACATTTTGGCGTGGAGAAAATTGTGGTCGTTCTACAGAAACATTTTTATTGGCCAAAACTTCGACAGGATGTCAACAAGTATATCAGATCTTGCACTGCATGTGACATTACCAAGCCAACCATTAAGAAGCAAGGGTTATAAACCCCTCTTCCTACTCTCGAGAGGCCTTGGGAATCCATCTCGATGGATTACATGTCTGGCCTTCCATCCACCAAGCAAGGCAATGATTGTGTATTTGTGGTGGTTGATCGGTTTTAGAAGATGGTCATTCTCACAGCCTGCAAGAAGAGCATCACGGCGGCAGATACTCCGAAGATATTCTTCGAATGAGTGTGGTTCCATTTTGGGATACCATAGACCATCATCTCTGATTAGGAAAACATGTTCCTTAGCACATTTTGGTCGAGTCTCTGGTCACTGTTGGACACCAAGCTCACTAAATCCACTCCCTTCCACCCTCAAATCGATGGCCAAACAGAGGTCACCAATCGAATGATTGTGCACATCCTTCACATGTATAAATCTAAGCATTCACGTACATGGGATGAGAGTCTTCCCTATCTTCAACACAACTACAACAGGGCTCTCCATAGCTCCATCGGCCATAGCCCTTTTCAAGTGGGGCTGGGATTCCAACCCTTGGGTCCCATTGATGTTGCACTACCTCTTGCAACAACACAGATAGATTCTTCACATGTTCATTCTGAGGTTGACAAAGCCACCAGATTCATTGAGTGGATTCATCACATCCACTAACAGGTCCATGAGATTTTGCAGAAAGGCAATGCTAAGTACAAGCAGCGCCACGATCAACATTGAGTACCACACAAACTTAAGGTGGGAGACAAGGTTTGGTTACATTTGCATAAAGAACGCCTTATAGGGCCCCATAGAAAGCTCTATCCACTTCTCTATGGACCTTACACTATCACCAAGGTTTTGGGTGACAATGGATTTGAGCTCAACACTCCCCCATTTCTTGGCTTGCACCCAGTGTTCAATGTGTCCCTCCTCAGAGATTGCAGAACAATTGACACCAACATAGCTCAACCCTTCATGCATGGAACATGCATCCACTAATCAGATAGTGGACACACAGATCAAGGGCACTCACCAGTAGAGGATCCATCTTTATCAGGTTGTCAAGGCAGGGTACCTCCTACACCAAGGAAAATGGCTCACTCGAGGCCAAATTCAACAGAATTTTCCTCACCTGATGGGGTCACTCAACGCAATGGATAACATTGCTTCTTAAGGGGGGAGGACTGATCCAGGTGGATATTGGTGGCCACCCACCTGTTCCAACTGACTCCTCTTGACATTTTTTAGTTCAACACGTTCTTTCGTACTTCTTTGTAATTATGGTTTCTACACTTTTGGGGTTGTTTGAATCCCTACACATCTTCTAGGTGGAGATTGGTGGCTTCCCACCTAATCCAACTGGATTATATTTTAAGTTTTCATGTCAGCACATATTTTTGTACTTCCAGGGTCCTTTTGGGGCCCTAAATAATGTTTTTTTGGCTTGCCACTGTCAAACTGTAGACCGAGTCAGAGTTTGATGGAATAATGTGTAGTTCTCTAAAATACCTTTCCAACGGGCTATCACGCACCTAAAACATAGGTCGCATGAAAAATTTACGACCACGGGAATTTGAGGTACCAACTTACCCATCGGGGCCCACATAAATTTTGGTGTTTCATCTCCTAGGGTTAGGTTTTTGGATGTCTAGGGTTTTGGCATTCATGAGTAATCTTAAAAAGGACTCTGGAGCCTCATTGTAATCATTCTTCTCAGACGCATGCGCATAGCAGCCACATCTCTTCTCATAGATAGCTACCACCATTCGAGCAAGTTGTTTCCAATTCTGCAGTTTTACAGTTTCGGCCTATTTTATGTATTCAATAGAAGTTATTGTTCACTGGATATTTGTTTTTGTTATCTGTATCTATGTGTTATTGTATTCAGTTTGTTGTTGATTTCATTCCGCTCATAAATCCAGATCAAGATGAGGCCATGATTTTCCCAAAGCAGGATTTTCATGATGAGAGTTTCCAACCTTTTCCTTTTTCATCTTGCTATTTCGTTAAAGATACGGCTAGGAATTTTCCTCATGATGGTGATTTTTCTATTGGGAAAGAATGTTTTCAACTTAAGGTTTGTTGCATGGATTTTTACATACACATGAAAAGGAAACATGTTTTGGGTTGGGAGCAAAAAAATTCCTCTAGGCCTGGGTTGATCCCCTATCTTTTGTTCTCTTTTTTCATGGGCAACCTTAGAGTGTTCCTTAGGTTCCTTCTCATCCCTTCTTGATCTTCGAGTAATATATTTGTAGTTAAGGATGCGAATCAACTTTTGTCTTCCTTTTTCATCCTTGTGTCGGGATGGATAGGGAAATATTGTGATGATGCCTCCTTGCATGACTTTGTCTCTCTCACCCGCCTCCATGAGTTGGATTTCAAGATTAGTTATTATATGGTGTATGTTTCAACTCATGATATTTTGGTTCCTGTTAACCCCCCATTCCTAGGGATAACAAGAGGTTATCTGATAACATGATAACCACTGCTTCATTGAATGATTATATGATATATGCCACTGCTTCATTGAATGATTATATGATATATGCCRATGCACAGGGGATATATGCCACTGCTTCATTGAATGATTATATGAGGTATTTAGTAATGATGTTATGCAAACTATATGGGAAAAAGGACTCAAATCACTTTAGTGCAGAATGGACACCCCTCCTAGAAGAGGTTTCAGAGGGAAGAAGTTTCAACTGGCATAAGATTTTATCGGACAATATCAGTACAAAAGTTATGAAGTATCAAACAGCTAGATTAAAAGGACAAACAGTTGCCTTTTACATGTCAGCCTATATAATAGATGCTATCTGTTTTAGGACTCCGTTCCCTTTGATGAATTGGAGTTGGCAGATGATGATGATAACCATGATGATGATGATCAACATGTCCACAGATGGCAGCCCAACAACCCCCTCTGATTTTCCTCCCAACACAGATAAACCAAGGCTCGTCGTATTCAAGCAACCCAGGTTATGGGGCATGGTAAGCCAATGCCACCATGAGGTATGGTTAGTCCTAAATTTGTGATGCAAGGTGTTGTGATTAATTTATTAGGCATGTGGACAAGGATCATTGGTTGAAGTGGATAGTGGATCACTTGCTTGAGAAATTGTCTTGGTTGCCTTTTTCACCTGGGTGGTCATCTTTTGTGACCTAGTCCCGTGTTGTCACCTCCCAGGGAAAGGGGTAATACTAGGGGGTCCTCCCAAGGGTAATGTTCCACTCCCAACCATACTTAACAATTTCCATTATAAAACCTTTCACATATCCTAAACTTCAACTATGTCCCATACTCTCATGAGAAAGGGGATAACGACCCAAAGGTAGATTGCAGATGCTATAAAAGAATAAGAAAATGATGCTAAAAATAAAGTGAAAATATAAAATTAGGACCACCAAAATCAAGTCCAACTTGAGGTCTACTCATTTAGTGTTCACTGTTGTTCCAGAGTTTGTGTTTTAAGGCTATAAAACACACCGTCTAGGCATCCAAATATGATAATATTTTAAAATAATGAAACAAAGAAAATAAGATCAAATTCAGTTTCTCAACTGTCTTTGTCTTTCTTCCCTTTTTTCCTGGATGGTTATATCGCGTTCAATCGCTGCCCACGATTGCTCTAACTCGGTTCTATTTTTTGCAGTTTGTAAAATGGTGTTAAATAGGTTCAATGCGATGCTGGTTTGATCTTGTAAACCGGGTTCTATGTTTGGTTGTCTTCCGTTAGGGACTGTCATGGGTGATTGATTTTTTATATTTTTATAAAAGGGTTTTTTAATAAGTTTGTTACTTCAGACATTCAGGTAAGATATTGATAAAACAACTTTAAAGATTGAAACAGAAGATGAAGACACGAGTAAGGCCGTTTCCTGGTTCAGTGACAATTATGAAATTGTAAACAATGAAACATGACACAGAGAAATATAAGGCTTTAATCTGGAAAGAATCTTATATTTCCATTACAATAAAGAAAGTAACGCGGGTTTTCTAACAAAAAAAAATATTAAGGAACATAAGGTTACAGGTCTTGAAATTATTGAAATAATTCCAGAGGAAAAACTGTAACACATTCAACATCCAAACCAATCTGATACTATAAACAATAATTGCATATAATTCCAAATTGATTCACTTGCTAGAAATGCACATTAAGAGGA
>ML785763.1:558575-617981 GCA_009831015.1 Picea engelmannii | reverse complement strand
TTTCTCTGCGATTGCAGCCCATGATTTAACATTGTGTATTATTCCAGCTGCAGTAGTATCTGAAATGATATCGCTTTCCGGTTGTTCTTCGGTTTTCTTTGAAGCCTTTTTGGGCGCCATAACTTAGCAGCAAGATTCCGAAGCAAACAAGACTGTCAATGGTGGAGCAGCTCAGAAGAAGAGAAAGACTCTGTGTTCACTTGAAAACCTGAAACATAGCAGAATTCAGCTTTTGGAATAATGTAAACGCTTTGAAAAATTATTTCGAATATATCGTAAAATCTTCGAGGTCTGTTCATCTATTATGAAATAAATGCAAAGATATTCCAGATAATATGCATTTAATGTTTGTACCTAAGATTTTCCAATATTTTCGAATATAATAGAAACCTGCCGTATACAGATCATTTATTAAAAGTTTGAAACTTTAACCCTCGTTTCTGAGAATGATTTATTATCGTTAATCTTATCATAAGTTTGAAAATGATTTCATCGGGGTTTCGGAACTTTTGATGTCAAGAAAGTAAATCATCGTAAAACACCGATTGCCGAAATTGCGATCTATTATTTAAGTCAATCATTTTATTATCCTAATTAATCCAGATTACCTTTTTGGGATTTCATTAATCAAGAGCTCGGAAATCGGGAAATCGGGGATCGGGGAATCGAGAAATCCGATGATTATGAAATATGTCGTTCACAAAATCTCGAATCGCGATTTCCCGATATAATTAGTCACTCTTAATCATACTTAACAGTAATTAGATTACTGTCAAACCTCACTTAAGAATTAATTACGATCGGGGATCGGGAAATCGGAGAAAACGATGTTAAGTTTATTTGTTCTTGCAAGATCGTGAATCGCAATTTCACGATGAGATTAACTTAAAGTTTTAAAACCCTTTCTTAAAACGGATTTATGTAATTGATGTTTTTAATTAAGGATTAATGTATCGGAATATCGGGAATCGGGGTTTCGCTATTATATTTGTGTTGAACCTTTATTTATTCAAAACTCTGAATCCCGATGTCCCGATGTAAATGGATATACCTTAAGATTTGAATCAATGTCTGTCTTAAAATATTATTTCGAGAGGTACTAGAAAACTTATATTTATTTGGGTTTTTTATTTTTCTTTGTTCAAACAACGAACCATAAAGGCATTGTGGTTTCATTGGATATGAATTTTTTACTTTCGAAAATTTATATGATGTAAAGCCTCAAAGATACAATAATTTTTATCATTAAGATTAAAAATTCAAGGTCTGTTTCAACACTCACCTCAGTCCCAAAAAAGTAATGTTAAAGCTTGGAAACCCATAAAGGAGGACCCTCAAATTTGCAAATTATAAATGAAAGAAGGGATTGGAAAGATGGCTAATGAAGGGGTTTGGAAAATGGTGACACACAAATATTGGGTAACTCAAGAGAAAGTGCACCCTCAACAAAATCATTCATAGAGATGGACACCATAAGCCATGAAGGAATCCCTAAACCATAACATCTTCACACTTACTCTTGATGGGTTTTTACTTTCCCTTGTCACTCTCGGGACCTATCCCTCTACCTGGGTTATTTATTTCTTGTCTAGGTGGCACACATAATAGGGTTGGATGAAGGCCCTCCCATACTTAAACTTAGTAACCCTCATGAGGTCTTGGGTTTGGGTGATACTTGAAGGGGATAATGGAGTAAATTGTTTACATGGCTTGTATCTTAGGCATCAACTTACTTTACATGATTTAAAGAGTAACGTGTCTTATGAACACTGGTTTACTTTGTCTTATATTTTTCTTTTTTTTTAATAGCCCTAACATGGTTCTTTGAGGGACATCTTAGGTTGTGCCCTAGATGTTGTGCCTTATTGTAGGACTTTGGAACGTGTGATGGAAAGAAGTGAGTCATCTAGTGACTCAACACCCTCAGATAGTGTCTTACACATCCTTGGAACCTTGGATGATGGACATATGGGCTTGGTTTGCACAGTTTTGTCCAGTTTTGGTCAGTATGCCACATACATGGATTAAGAAGCCCACAGGTCAGGCAGAGCACCTAGAGCCTTTGTTCACAGAGGATGGAGGGTGTTTCCTTTGGAGGTCTATGACGTCTCCCTCTAGCCTTGATGTCATCCTTTGTGGCTAGGGTTTGATGGATTTCATGGTTCTAAAGATTATTGGATATGGTTTGTGTTGAGGAGACACCTTGCCTCACACTCTTGTGCATTATAGGCATGACACATGGCCTTTGGAGGCCTAACAATTCACTACTTGAGCCTTGATGTCTCACACTTTAGCATGACATCACCTTTCTATCATATGACGTAACCTTTTTAGGGTTTTATTTTATGTATTTTTCATTTTTGGCATATTATAGAGGAAAATTAATGGGTCGACCCTCTTCTACTTTGTAGTTGACAAAATTATGTGGAAAAATTGGTTTAGGGTGGCCTCATATAAATAGGCCACCCTCACATTTCATTTTTAATCATCACATCTCACCTTTGTGAGAGTAACTTCTAAAATATTTGCCCTATTGGGCTATCTAGCTCTTCTACACTCATGTGCCATGCTTGGAGGGTCAAATTGTGGATTCCTTTGATTATTTTTGAGGGATTTTTTTGTAATTAGTGTTTATCTCATGGTTTCTTGGTGAAGTAAGTGAATTTTTTGCAATTTCATTTTCATGCTATTTATGTTTCATGGTAAATTTACTTTTTAATGCTAGACGTATTATTTGGTGAAACCCTAAGAGAGGAGCATAGGTGCCTTCTCCTCTCACAAGGTTAATTTTGTCCAAAATTTGTGAAGGAATCCTTGCTAGGGTTAGACTCCTAAAGTCCTAAAGTGATAGCATTTTAGGATTTTATCCCTAGACATTTGATTTTAACCTAGTTGAAGCATTAAGAAGGGAGAAAAGGTTGCTAGAGCCCAAATTTGTTTGCACTCTAGCAATCCTTCTCTTTAAGGTTTAAACCCTAAGGCCCTAATGTGCTAGTACCTTAGAGTTTAAACCATACCTCTTTGTTTCTACTAATTTAATCTTCAATTTTAGTTGCATTTGTTGTTATAAATACTCCATAGCCCTAAGGCACCAGTTGCATAGCTTTCTTATGGTGAAATTGATCAACAAACACTCTCTTTCAACTCTCTTAAGCTCCCAACTAACTTTAATAACACTAACACTTGCAAACTTGTTCAATAAATTCTTTTTGTTAACAAAGTTTGCTACATCCACCTGATAACTCTTTAATTGTCTACATACATTCATCTCTTGGTGGTCTAACTCATTCATAAATTGCATTTAACAATTGGATATTGTTCTAGTTGATTTATGCTAAGTTTTCCTTGTCAATTCATAACAGCCATAGAAACTTTTCATGTCTAGTGTCTTTAAGAGGATTTTATTGCTTGTTTAAGCTTGGAAATAATCATATACATGGTATAAAGTGTTGTTGTTCCAGGAAGGTACTCAAACAACCTTATAACTCTTATATTTCCTTGACCTATACCTTTTAATCGATGATCAAGAGAGGGGGCGATAGGCTTGGATACTATACTTGCTACTTTGATTCCTTGAGGTCACCAGGGAAGCCTCCCTTATGATGGACCTCTTCCATCACTAAAATGTGGGAAGTTCTTACTAGAGTGACACTAGTAGGATCTTATGTAGTTACACAAGATTTGAGGACTTGTAGTGGCGCTTTGCACAAGTAGAAATCCTGCGAGAGTAGTGCCTAACTTGTCCTTGCTTTGGTTTATTATTAAGCACAAGAGTAGACATTTTGCTGCAATGTTGAAATGGTTTCACTAGTTATATGATTATACCTATCATTTCATTTGACATGTAGTGTAGGTTAGGTAGGGAATTTGCATCATGCATTTCATTTGTATATATGGTTGTATCATGCATTCATGGTAGTGTAGTCTTACATTCTCTTGTGTATACCTTGCATTTTAATTTTTATATTATGCATACATGTTAGGAACTTTCACTTTAATCATTGTATAATTACTTTATCATGTATAGTTGTGGTGGAATTTTTCCTTTCAACATGATTTTTATTTACTATTGACCCTGGTGGATCACATCCATCGACCGATACTTCTTATGGGTTATGTTTTTTGAAGTGGGTGTAGGATTGGAGGTCTTGGACAACCAGATATTATGAGGTTCTCATGTTCTATACAATTATCACATGTCTCCATGTTGGATCCAGATGTTACCCCCCATGCCTAGGGGTAACTAGAGGAGATCATGTATCATGGCCTACAAAGGAGACAATGATTTTGACCATGATTATGATTAGCATGTCCACATATAGCAACCCAATATCCCCCCTTGGATTTCCTCTTACAACTGTAGATCAACCAAGATCATCACATCCAGACAAATCAGTGTATGGGAGATGGTAATCTAGCATCACCATGAGGTATGTTGGTCCTTCTTTCATGTGAAGTGTTGGGTTTAATTTTCTAAGCATGTGGATGAGAATCATTGGCTGAAGTTATATTATGGATCACTGGCTTGAGAAGTTATGTGTGTTTCCTTGTTTCACCTTGGTGGTAAAATTCTATTCCCTCGTCTTGTGTTGTCACCATCCAGGGAAAAGGGGTACTACTGGGGGGCCCTCATAAGGGTAACTTTTTGTTCCTCACCATACTTAACACTTTCCATCCTGGAACCCATCAGAGTGTACTAAACTTTGGTAATGGGTCATCATCCATTCTCTCATAAGAAGAAGGGGTTGAATGCCTAGAGGTTGATGTAACTTCTATATATGTAAAAACTAATAAAGGCCACCTATAAAATCCACATGCCAACTTGAGCTCAACCCCATCTAATGGCAATCACCCCTTGTCCTGATGCACTGAATGCACATCTATAGTGAGACTTTGGCCCAGTAAAAAAATGAGAGAATAAAATATTGAAACATGTAAAGGGGACTTGAAAAACAATAAATGGGTATCAAAAGGAAATTAATGACACCATAAGCCATGAAATAAGCCCAACACATACCATTATCACACTTACTCTTGAAGGGTTCTTTTCTTTCACTGATTCCCTCATGACCTATCCCTCTACCTGGGTCTTTTATTTCATTTTCTTTGTTGGCACACCTAAGAGGGTTGGTTGAAGGCCCTCCCATATTCAAACTTGTCAACTCACATAAAGTCCTGAGACAATGTGATGCTTTAAGGGGATACTGAGATGAATTATTCATATGACTTATACCTTAAGTAACATCTTACTTTTCATGACTTAAGGACTAATATCTCTTATGAAAATTGGTTTACTTGATATTATGTTATGTTTTGATTTGGATGGCCTTGAAAAGGTTCTTTGAGGTGCGTCCTGAGATTTCACCTGGGATGGTGTGCCATTATTCCAAGACTTTGGAACATGTGATGCAGAGCAGTGAGTCACCCAGTGACTTGGCACCTTCCGATATGATCTCTCACGTCTTCAAGACCTTGGATGATGGACATATGGGCTTGGTTTTGGAATACTTGGTCATAATGGAACATAGATGGGTTGAGAGCCCATAGGCTGGGCAATGTACCCCACATCTTATTATGCATTGGATTGAGGACATTGCAAAAATTCATAGCTAGATTCCATACAGAGACAAGATGAAACTTCCTTCACCTTGGACACAGTTCCCTAGACCTTTGACGTTGGCCTCCATTGGATGATGATGTCACCTTCTAGGGTTTGATGGTGATAGGATTTGATGTCACTTAGGGTACCACTGATTATGGAATGTGACCATCGACGGTGAAATGTACCCTTTTCCATTATTTCACCTTGAGATGATACCATGTGGCCCTGGGAGGCCCTCCTTCACCCTTGGGAGGCTTGACATCACCACATGTGTGGCCTCATGAGGGCATTTTTGCATGTTTTATCATGTGTAGAGGTTGTTTGAGGGGTTGGCCCCACTTAAATCATGGATAAATTACATTTTACTTTACTTTGTGGACAAAAGTGCCAATTTTTACCTCATATAAAGAGGCTAGCTCTAGGATCATTCATTCATCACCACTTGGTCGAGGAGAACCTCTACAATTTTCATTGTTTTTCCTCTCTTGGCTCTTTTCTCTCATGAACTACTCTTGGAGGATTTTCTTTGTGGATGGTCTACTCTCTTGGATGGTAATTTTCTGCAATTAGGCTTCTGATGGTCTTACTACTTGGAAAAAGTTAATAATTTTATGCAATTTATTATTTATTTCTAATGTTGGAGGTGTTAAATTGTTATCTTTTTATAGGTTTCGTTGTCTTGTTGAAACCCTAAGAAGGAGACATAAGTGTTTTTCTCATTCATAAAGTATTTATTGTCTAAGTTTTTGAAGCATTCTTTGCTAGGGTTAAAATCCCAAGGCCCAAAAGTGCTTTCACTTTAGAGTTTTAACCCTAGTATTTGATACTTGACCTAAGTGGAATAAAGAGAAGGGGAAAACAAAACCTAGGGCCCAAGAGTGTTTGCACCCTGGGTACATTTTCCTTCAAAGTCTAAATCCTTAGGCCCAAGAGTGTTTTCACCTTAGGGTTTAGACCTTACCTCACTTATTTCATCTAGCTCAGCCTTCAAGGTGATGAATTTGTGACTCCATGAGCCCTAGAGGATAACAACACTAGTCTAGAGGTATTCTTGTGGTTAAAGTAGATTTTAAAATCAAAATTATCTCTCTTAAACATTTTACTAACTTTTCTAACCCTAACTCTAGCAAACTATCACTATTTATTGTTGTTGTTATGAAAGTTTTCTACAACCACTGAAAATTGCTTTAGTTTCTTGCATACACCCATTTACAAGTGGCTTAAACTACCCAGAAAATACTTCTAGCAATTGGATAATTGTATACTTGTTTAATGTTTCTTTTCATGATGAATTGTTATATTTATGAGTACTTTTATTTGTTGTTGTTGCAATATATTAATTGATGTTATACAACTAGTTTACCGTTGTAATTTGCAACAACCATAGCATTTATTGATTGTCTAGTGTCTAAGAGGTCATTATCACACTCTATAACTTGGTAATTGTCTATATTATGATGCAAATGGTTTATTGTCTCGTACAGGTATAATAATTACCTCGTTATCTCCCATCTCTTTCCTATACCTAGACCTAACCATTAGGTGACCAAGATAGGGAGTTGTAGGCTTGGATAATCTTGTTATTTGACCCCTTGAGGTCACCAGAGAAGCCTCCCTTATGGTGGAACTCTTCCATCAATAAAATGAGGGAAGTCTCTACTTAGGTGACAATGGTAGATTCTTCCATAGCTACACAAGATTTGTGGAGAGATTTATACAAGCACAAATCATGTGATAACATTTTAGCACTATTGAAGAAGATGAAGATAATACATTGGAATTTTCTCCACTAGTTAAAGAACAAGAACTATGTGAAGACTTATCCCAAATATTGAAGGAAGGAATTAGAGAAGATAAGAAGTTTTGCAAGCAATTGGTTGATCGTTGGTAGGATGTACATCTATTGGTTGACCTTTGTGCACAAAGATGAGAGGAGAATGACCTCGTATTGGAAAGGTATCGATAATGTCTCAAGGATTCAGTAGAGAAAGAACTTGCTAAAGCCTATTTTTGGTAAAGACTTTGTGTGCCAACATACAAGAAAAATATGATCAACCTTGGGTTTTATCCAAGATATTAGAGTATTACGTAGACAGGGAAGGATGGGATGATTCAGAAGAAGATACAAATCTTGACAAAGTTCACCCTCCAAACGATCAAGCCAACGGTGAAGAATATATTGATGAAGAACCTCTATGTCTTAAGAATGCCTTGGATGAGAAATTTTAATATCACACAACTCTAAGGAAAGAACCTAAAGAAGAGATTTATGAAGAGGGTTACCAACCTCTCAAAGAGGAACCAAAATCATCTCATGATTCCATTGAAGACAATGAAGAATTGATTAGAGAAACAGAACCTGAAGGGGTGAATCATGAGGAAGATCACTTAATACACGAGCTAGAACATGATTTTCCTTGTGAATATATTGAAGAAGAATCCATCCAAGCTTCCACTCTTGTACCTTCACATGAAGAAGAGAATGTGGTAAGTTATACTCCTTTCCAAATTTTTGATGTTGCCTCATTTCATGATTTAGGAAGTGACAAAGTGTTAGAGGAACCCTTGGATGCATTAGACCCTTCATGATATAATAAAGGTGATGGTGTGATTGACAATATTGATTATTTTATACATGTTGGGAGATGCGAATGGGATGTGATTTGTTCTGGTCTTAATGGAGATCACATTTATGACATTGAAGGTCGTCTTCAAATAAAAAAGTGTGGAATTGTTGTCTTCAGAACAACCATATGCAATTTCTACTGATTCATATGTCTAGCAACATGAAGATGACATGATTATAGATTTATTACAACCACCTAGGGATGACTTATTGCAACATTCTCATGATGATTTATGATCATGTCCTAGAAGGTGGGGCACATATTCTTTTGAGCACTTGGATTTATTCTACAAATAATATTTTCATACACCTTTATGCTCTAACTTTGACGAAGATGAGGCCATGATTTTCCCAGAGAAGGATTTTCGTGATAAGAGTTTCCGGCCTTTTCCTTTTTCATCTTTCTATTTCGCTAAAGATACAACTGGGAATTTTCCTCCTAATGGTGATTTTTTTCATTGGGAAAGAGTGTTTTAAACTTAAGGTTTGTTGCATGGATTTTTAAATATCCAATCTTAAGTCACAAATGGAGAGAACCAGACCTTTTATAGGTTTGTAGCTCCATCTCCTTACAATAAAAAATGATTTTTTTTCTTAGATCCACTATTCTCTCCAACAAAAAATAATAAAATAATCTTGGAGTTATCTATATCCATGATTTTCTCAAAGGAAAACAATACAACAATGCCAACTCATTACCAACACATCTAACGAATCAAACAATAATAAAATAATGAATTGGTTATGCCATATTCATTCTCTTAAGGTGGATGCCTCCTTTATCAAGTGGTTAACCAAGTAAAAACCTCTAAAAGTGGACGCCTTCACCATATAGGATTTGAAACCTCCTGGATATCCTCCAAGGTAGCACATGTGGCCTCAATAAAGTGGATGTCCCATCAATCATGTGTGAGGTGTGTAATAAAGGATACATCAAAATGTAGTTGACCATATCAAGGTACTCCAACGACCCTCCACAATATATGTGCAACAAATCCTGCAAGTGGCCATGTCCTTAAAGTATGTGCAATCAAGCCATGATCTAAGGACCGACCCACTAAGGAGTGAAGTGGAGGCTCATAAATGTTTGACCATGTGTCAAATATAGCAACCAAGAAAAGGAATCCTCCATAACAACCTCCATAGCATGATCTCTAATGTGTAACAACCCTTATCAAACATGTAAATGGTTATCTCCAAGGAAGGAGTCAACCCACAAAGTAATAACATTGATCCATGTGCATAGTCATTCAATGCTCAACTAACTTCATGAAGGAGGGGACAACCCTATTATCTCAAGAAATAAAATAATAATATATCCATGGATGCCTCAACATATGTACCAATGAGGGTAAGCGCTCCATCTAAAACCATACTCTGCATCATAATAACCCAATCCAAGTGTAAAATCAAGCCAAATAATCCAATGCACTCAAGCAATAAGTCTCCAATCAAGTCAAAGGTAGGTCAAACTAGTCATTGAAAGGGATACAATCACCTCAACATGTGTGCACAAGAGGAGCACTCCAACGGGGGAAATAATCCACATCATAATAAAGTGATATATGTGTTGAAACCCCACAAATAGGATAGGTTTCTCCCTAGGAATCCCAAACCACATCAAATAAGCTAATGAAATGCCTATAACCATATGAAAAGGGGTACATGCACCAAGCGCTCTCCATAAGTGTGTTGTCAATAATACCAACGTGTAATCCTCATGTAAAATAGGGCCTAGACTGATAGGGAAGTCATCACCTAGGCATCATGTACCATCAACAATATCTAAAGTATGTCCCACCACTTAATCATGTGATGACTAAAACAACATAGAAAAGGTCATACATGAAGAGCATTTTACCCCAGTAAACTACCATTCACTAGAAGCATGATATGTCACTACCAATCCATCAAAATCACTAGGATGCTCCACACAAGAGCCATTTCTCATCATCAACACAAGGGATAGATCTCCATACAAATGTCCAAAGTGGAGCAAGTATACCAAGGGAAACACCATGATGTTAAGATAAATCATATGAGGTAGCAAGAAATTCATCAAATATATGCCAAGAGAGAGATTCATCAAGCAAAGGCATGTGATATGAAGAAAGTACCTCTAGATGAGCCATCAAACATGACAATCCCAAAATAGAAGAGAGTTTCCTCCCACCAAAACACCAACTCATTCAAATCATAATACCACCTCTAAGCATATAGGTGTAAGAAAATAAAGAAACTCCATGAAGATGCATACTCCCAAACCATTAAAATCTCCATAGATACCATGTTTCAACCCCCATCCATTGTGATGAAAATCACAAGTGTAACCCTCATACAATATGACGAGTAACAGAGTTTATTGTAAATTTAATGTTGCCAAGGGTTAGGGCATGATTTGAACTTTCCATAGATGATCCTTCCATGTTTTCCTCTAAATAAGAATATAAATACATAACCTTCACCAAAGGCATTAATGATTCTCATAAAAGTGGATTGGTTGACAAAAGGCAAGACCAGCCATACAAAAAAATCCACACATTGTCTCAAAACAATCTTCCAATCATAAAAAAAACTCCATCCTAATTTATTGTTAGCTACATGCAAGAAAAATTTTAGTGTAATATTTAGTACCTTGTAGTTGATCAACAAGAATATCAATTTGAGGGAGTTTGTTTTTACCATTTATTTTGCTAAGTGCTCTATAGTCGACACAAATACCATTAATTTGTTTCTAAGAATTGATAGAGTTGGTGACCCACAAGGGGATGCACTAGGTTGAGTTGCATTCATTAATCAACACTGCTAGCCACATCTCTAATTAAAAACTTTCAACAATATAAGTCTTGTAAGGTGGTTGAATATGAAATTACACACCTAGAAAGAGCTCTATAGAATGTTGTATTGCTCTCAAAGGATTGAGTCTCTTCTTGAATATATAAAGTAAAATTGCTACACTATGTTGGTAAAAAAAACACTCAAGCATGCAGAAAGGTGGTAAAATCCAATTAAGGATCCATAGGATCTCACATAGAGAATGTTATCACTTGGAAAATTCCCACCCTGCAAAACTTATAGTAATCTGAATAACGTTAGGAAATAAGTTATTGTCACCTTGTTGATMTCCTCTCACTTCAAAGTTAGTGCTTGATAACTTCAAAGGGATATCCTTAAGTGTTTTTAAGACCCAATACCTGAAATAATTGATGATTAGCAACACTAAAAAAAAATAAAGGTTAATGCTTTGTTTTTTTCATGCATTTTTTTTATAAGAAACAATGATCTAAAAATGTCCCTAAATGCAGAAAATTGACATAGAAAATGATGTAGAAACTAGTATAAACTATGGACATGAATTCTAATGCAAGTGTATGCATAGAACTGATAAACTAAGGTGCAAAAACATAAATTACAAGAAGCCAATATCATTGTTTTAAGGCTATATGTGCTAAATGAAATGTTGTTTTTGGGTATTTTTTTTAAATGCTTCTAGACTTTTCCAATGCATGGATATCGAGAAAAATGTAAGGTTTATGTCTATTTCTGCATTAAAAATGAAATTACTGCAAGATAAGCTCGTTGTAATTTAACAAAAATACAGAAATACACATAGACGCAGAGATGCAGCGGAAATAAGACTTCCAGCCACAGGTTCGTGACAGATTTCCACAAACTAAGCAGCGTGACTTCTCCAGCAAGANAAGCAGCTCACCAAGATGCAGATTCAACAAATTATTTTCCCTCTCCCCCGGGAACTCAACGCAATGGAGACCATTGCTTCCTAAGAAGGGAGGATTGATCCAGGTGGATATTGGTGGCCACCCACCTTTTCCAAATGGCTCAAAACAGTTTTCTGGCCATTTTGGCAATTTACTATTTTTAGCAGGTTTTAACTTACGAGGCCATTTTGAGGGTCCAAATGAAGGTTTTTCGAGATTGAGGTTCTCAATGATAGCCGAAGGCATGATTGAGCCCCCAAAATGAATCTCCTCGACAATACCTTTCCAACGAGCTATCAGGCGCCTAAAACGGAGATCGTATGCAAAAGTTACGACCCCGGGAAGTTGATGTACTCACTTACCCAAACGGGGCCCACATGACTTTTGGCGCTTCATCTCCTAGGGTTAGGTTTTTGGATGTCTAGGAATTTTGGCATTCCCGTTTATTGTAAAAGGGCCTTCAGAGCCTCATTGTAACCATCTTCTTGCGAATGCGAGTAGCCGTCACATCTCTTCCCAGAGATAAGCTGCCACCATTCTAGCAAGTCTTTCACTCTGTATTTTTACAGTCTCTGTACATTTCTCTGATTAATAGAAATCGTGTATTACTATATATCTATGTGTATGGTTGCATCTTTGATACATTTATGTTATATTATTGAATATCTGCAATATCTTTGTGCATTTCTTTATTATATCTCCGCTCTCATTTCGTGCCGAAAATAATCTGGATCAAAATATTAGTTAATTTCAACCATGTCACAATTAGTAACCTCCTCACATGTTAATTATATAAATCTCAACAATTAGTAAGTGGCTTCCCAAGAGGGAAAGTAGGGTTTTAGGCTTGTAATAGCAGTGAAAAAGGCTCAAGTAAGATGCAAGGAAGATGCAAAGAAGTTTATCAAGGTGACTACACTAACTAAGGTCATATGAGAACCTACAAAGGCTCATAACATCCCAAAATAGCAAGTAAACTCAATGTGGACCCACCAAGTTCCCTCTTGACCATGTCAAAATGAATTTGATTCTTAAAATGTCAAAGTGGATTGAAATATGACACTGGTGTTGTATGGCATATTAGGTATTTAAATTTCCAGTCATCCCACTAAAAATAGTAATGCTAAAAATAGCACCACCTTGGAATCAATTAAAACTCGAAACATAGACAAATCTCCAATTTAGGTCATGAAACATATAATCATCATGTTAATTGGACCACTCTCATAAAATGCTAAAAATAATACTTGTTAAAAATATAAATTACTAAAAATAAAACTTTTTAGACTTTCCTCAAATTGAAATCCATGCACATCTCCCCAAAGGGTTTCCAAAACTATGACCATATCTTGAAAAATATAATCCCGCAAAAACCAACCTAACCACACCCTTTGGGGGTCTTTGAAATCTCATGCATGCTTTGAATACTGCATTGGACCTACAAGTATGAGGCACCTAATCCACTAAAACTCTATCCATCAGATGTACCTACCTTGTTCAAGAACTTGTCATACCAATAACCATTGAATAACAAAAACATGCAACAATGTGCCAAGTTTGAAAGGAACTTATTAACCATCGATGTTGCATTGATGGATCGACCAAGAAAACCATCTTGTATTGTACCATTCAAACAAAATAAGATAGCCACTCAAATTGGATTTTGAAAAAATAAAAATCTAAGTGCTAACATCGGTTCCAATTGAGGAAAGAACCCACTGTGGGATGTTGAGTATCCTAGAAATATCGAAGAAGAAGCCTTGTATGAGAGTACCATAATAAATCTATGGGATATAAGTTCTTCCATGTTTAATCTTCAAAGATATACTTAATGGAAGCTAGACATGCTCAATATAACTGTAACCTGGAACTTTCCACCCTTGACATGTATGAATCTCCATGATGGGATAATGAGTCATTGTCGACCAAGAAGAAACTATCTAGTTAGAAACCATTAATTTCAATCTATGTTAGACATAAGGAAACCCACCAATACTACTAGTAGGCCCTAGGGTATGACTACAATCCTATCAAAGTGAATAGATTATTTGAAGTCAAACAATGAAAGGAATCACTTAGTCAAGACTCAATAATGAAAATATTTGCTAAATGCGAGGTAGATAATTAATAAGGCTTGAGGAAACTAAGGTACTCACCTTATAAATCAACCCCTAGAGCACAATGTGTCATAGTCATGAAAGAGTCCCTCGAGAGGAAAGAGATGAAAAATCCTTCTAACTAGCATGAAGCATCTACATGTAGAACATACATAAAATAATATATATGGTAAACTTCAAAGTAGAGAATATCGGACTTGGCTTGAATATTTTGAATTAGACTTGAAACATGGTCGACAAGATGTGGGGATCAAAAATAAAACTTTTAGATCCAAAACCTAGCTACTATGATGTCAAATAACTCAATGGAAACATATTATAATAACACTCAACGCTTTCTTGCAAGAACTTTATTTTTTGACTCGACATAAAGCAAAGACATGACATGATAACTTAAAAGGACCACCATCTATAAATAAACCCTAATAACTTAAAAACACCTCCCACAATTTAACTTGACAAAACATGAAAGTAAATATTGAGAAAACAAACCTACAAGTTCATAAGGAAAAAGTGAACTTTGACTAAAGGAAAAGGGAAAGCACAAAACATGATTCAATTTACTTAATCGCTTAAAAAGGGAACAATTGAACTTAGATCTCTCTCTCTCTCTCTCTCTCAAAAAGGGAAAAATTTACTTAACCTACTCAAAACTTAGATCTCTCTCTCTCTCTCTCTCTCTCTCTCTCTCTCTCTCTCTCTCTCTCTCAGGTTATGTGTCCATGGGAACCCATAGAACCACGTGTGCCCATTAATATCCATGGAATACCTTAGAATCACACTATGAATTATCCAAGGAAAGTGCCAAGTTAAGTGTCCATGGGAAGAGATCCATATATGTACCCATTGACACCCAAAAAACATCTTAGAAAAGCATTGTGAAGTATCGACAAAAAACTTCAAGTTGTGTGTCTACACTATGAAAAAACAAGTGATCAACACCAACTTTAGCTTCCCTTTTAGTTTATTTTTTCTTCGAGTAGAATTTTCCTTATGCTAAATTTTTTACAACATTTCATTTCATATTGAGCATCATATTTAGTGTTGGATTTAGGACTAGATAAGCAGTTTCAATGGGTTTAACATAGGATTTGGATTACATTTTAGCTTCATGTAGTTATTGTTACTGAAAATTGCATCAATTTTTCAAATGGTATGTTGTGCTTGTGATGAATATAGCATCGACATTAGCATCAAATGTGTGCTTCGCCACATGTTTGGTAATAGATATAGCATTGAGTTTAGCCTCCACTATAGCTTCAAGATTTACCTCCACTTTAGCTTATGATTCTTCCTCCAATACAGTTTTGAGTTTTGCCTCTACTTTAGCCCTTGGTTTTTCCTCAACTTTAGACTCCTATTTTTCCCCCATATTAACCTTTGATTTTGCCTCCAATTTTGCCTCCAATTTTGCCTCACTATAGCTTTAGGTTTTTCCTCCACTTTAGCCTCTAGTCTTGTCTCATCTTTAGCTTCTTGTTTTTCCTTCACTTTAACCTCTAGGTTTTCCCCCACATTAGCATCTTTTTTTGCCTCTATTTAAGACTTAGATTTTACCTCCACTTTAGCCTCTAATTTCACCTTCACTTTAGCCTTGGGTTCCACCTCTAATTTTTCCTCCATTATAGCTTCTGAATTAACCCCCAAATTAGATTCCACTATAGTGTGCTTTTTAACATCCAAATTAGTATCCACTTTTTCCTCCTACAATTGTAACATATTTAGCTTTGTGAATTTGTATTTTAGAGTTTCAAATAGTGAGTTTAGGGTCAATTGTGCATATCAATTCATATTTATTTAATTTTTTGTTTAATGTGAAAGATATTATGATTGTTTTAATAATTGAAAATGTGTTAATGAGTTACCTTAGATTTTTTAACATAATAGTGATATTGATCAAATATATCAATTCAAATTAGCATGGCAATTTGTCAAACTGAAATAATATGAGAATCCATCAAAACAACATAAAAAAATGTATGTATATAATCAAGGACATAATATCTAACATCATCATCATCCTACATCATCTTCGTCAACTAAAACAAGTAAATTATATGATGTGAATATCATCACATCATTTTCCATAAGAGTGACCTTTGGCATCAAATCTTAAGGGGAGTGACCTTAACACCTTTAGTACAATCATCAGTTATTCAACCTTTTCACCAAGTCCTCTGATGGTGTTGACAATTTCATCCACACGAAGGAGATAAGCTACAAAATTTTCTTCGTTTTTCATTTTCAAACTCTCAAATTGTCTTTTATGAATTTGTATATTTTCTTTCTTAACATTGTCGTCACCTTCATAGCTATTTTGAATTTTGTCCCAAATGTCCTTTGTTTATTCGCAATTCATTACCTTGACAAACTCTAATTCTGACAAATTGCAGAAGATGGCATTCATGGATTTTTCATTATTTTCACTAGCCTTCTTTCCAGCCTGATCTATTGGTGGAGATGTTGGAGCTTTATAACCAGTCACAACAGATTGTCAAATATCGAAACCAAGAGCCATTAAATGGGTTCACATCCTTATGCTCAAGAAGGAATAGTTTGTTCAGTTAAACAACAGAGTCCTATTTGTGGAGAAACCTTCTTGATTGGCCATTTGTGCTCTTGAGATCTACCTTCTAGTGGTTAGACTATTTATGAAGGAACCCGCTCTTATACCATGAACAAACACTTATACTGAGAGGTGGGAGGTGAATTAGTATAAGAAAAAAAAATACTCTTTGAAACATTCATCAACCATAAGAAAACAATTACAGATGATATCTATTAACTACAGAACATGGAACACAAAGTTTATGTGGAAACCCTTTCAAGAGAAAACCACAAAAATTATCTTTATAATTCTTTGTAGGCTCCAACCTATTGTTACAAATATTTTTAGGAACTTTGTATTGGAGACACCAATACCCACTAGTACAAACTCTATTAGGCACCAACCTACTCTTACAGATCTTTGTAGACACCAATCTACAAGAGACACTAATCCCCACTGGGACAATCCTTGATAGGCACCAACCTACTCTTCCAGGTCTTTGTAGACCCCAATCCACTGGAGACACCAATCCCCACTATTACAAACCATGGTAAAGACCAACCTACTCTTACATATCTTCATAGACACCAATCCCCACCGCTAAGCACGAAATTAGCGAGAGACACCAATATCTTTGTTTGATCAACACCAACCTTCAAGTTATAGCTTCTTCAAAAAATGATAACATTCAAATTACCTTCACCGAGTCTACTTTCTACTTCTACCTTCACCAAGTCTGACCAAAATTTGAATTTCCAAATGAAATTTATGGTAAATTCCCAAAACTTGTTGTTTTTGGTCTCTTCCCAGGAACAAACTTGTACAACATGCTATGTATCCAATTTTTCAAATTTGATTATGAAATTTTTACCTGATGTACTTCGACATGTCTCCTGAGATCCTTGAAAATTTCACAGTTTGAAAAGTCCTAGAGAGAAGTTATACGGAAAATGCCAAGTTGATCTATTTGAAATTGATTTCAGGACCATTCAGAAACCCTAACTTCCATAGGGAATATCTCAAAAATTATAGCAAACCAAGGTCTGAAAATTTTACCGAAGGTATTTTTGTATATCTCCTCAGATCCCTGGAAATTTCACAATCTGAAAAGTCTCAAAAAAGAAGTTATATTGAAAATGTCAAACTGACATGTTTGAAACTAGTTTCAAGACCATTAAGAAACCCTAACTTCCATAGGGCATATCTCAGAAAGTATATCGAACCAAGGTATGAAATTTTTAAGACATGTACCTAGAGATCTTGCCTCCATTTCCTCAAAATTCCATGGTCTAAAACTTCCCAGAAAATAAGTTATCGCAAAAATTCTAAGCTGACCTGAAATTGATTTAGCAACTCTCCCCTTTTGGAATGATATCCAATCTTTGTTCATCCACTTCTTCAAATGTTATTACATTTTTCATCCACACACTTTCTCTCAATACTTTCTCTTTTTATACTTTATCATTGTCAGCCAGTTCAATTAGGTGAACTCTACTACATTAAATCATCAACCTTGGGTTTGCAAACTGACGAAGTGCATGCAAAATATATGCAAGCCTTAGCTTCTAATCTATATTTAAATGATTACTATGAAAAAGGAATTTGTGTTGTTGTTTAGCTACAGAAACATAGTTTATGTTCAGCTACAGGAAAAAATAGAGTAATACCTAATGATAAAGAAATGGATCTAATAAAAACACAGGGATAATTCTAATCACTTAATATCATCAACCTACTAGATCATTAACTACAATATTTCAATCATTAAATCAATGAGAGTTCCTGTAACTAAAATAACAATCTTTTATTCGATTAGTGACTGTTGTGTTAGTCTTCCTATGTTGCAGACAAAAATAAATAACTTGCGGGAAATAAAAGAACAAGAAACAAAATCCACACTACTAAATAATGAAAGCGATATTAACATAAAATGAATAAGCAACACACTCCTCCTTAGGGAGGCCTCCTGGCTCGGTGAACGTTGCTAGAAGTAAACTTATAAAACAAAACTTATAACACTAACTCATGAAATTGAATAGTAACCAAAACTCCTTTGTATTAATTTAGATTATCAATATGAGTTTACAAGAGTTTGATATCATCATATATCTATCTGTGAGGGTTCTCATAATAGGTATTTATACATTACAGGAAAGATCTTAGAGGTCCACAACCTGCAGATCCTCAAACCGGTCGTAACAGTAGATTTGGGAAAATCTGTTTTAGATAATCATCCATATCACCCAGATATTTCATTTTTTTAGAAATGTACATGTGTCACCTAAATGGGATCGTTCTGCACAAAACCGATGTCCTCGATTTTCGATATTTTCCTTCATCTACTCGAAATTGACACCACAAAATTGCCTCTGCTATTTTGGCACGGGTTTGAAATTTAGATGTGGAATATTCATGGTTGTATGAAATGGACTTTATCAACACACGTATGGAGAAATTCATGAAATGTTGCATGAATTTATCTCATTTAATATCATTTCGACCTCGTCCTAATTTGGTGTCACTACAACAGAACAAGCAATTAGTGCCTAAAATAACACCAAAATTTAGTGCATTTTACTCCATGAATTGGACACCTTTTTTGGCACAAAACTGGGTGCAATATGGACTTTTTATAATTGCGCCGGATTTATCACCGGAAAAATAATTCTAGGAATAGCGCCAGGTTTAGTGTCAGGTGTTGCTTCCAGTTTTGCTTCTGATATGCCTTCCAATTTTGCTTCCATTTTTGCATCTGGTTTGGCTTCTTGTTTTATGTCCAGTTTTTCTTCTGATATGGCTTCAAATTTTGCTTCGAGTTTGGCGCCAAGAATAACACCAGGTTTAGTGCCAGGTGTTGCTTCTGGTTTTTCTTCTGATATGCCTTCCAATTTTTCTTCCATTTTGGCTTCCAGTTTTCCTCCTGACATGGCTTCAAATTTTGCTTCCAATTTTACATCTAGTTTTGCTTCTAGTTTTGCTTCTCATTTTGCTTTTTGTTTTGCTTCTTGTTTTGCTTTTGGTTTGGCTTCTAGTTTTTCTTCTGGTGTGGCTTCCAATTTGGCTTCCATTGTTGCTTCATTTATTGCTTCCAAAAATGCTTCTTTCTTTGCTTACATTTATTAATTTAATATGTTTTATTTCAATTTAATTAGTTAAATATATCATGTCTCTTAAATAACTTATATGATTATACAATAAGTCATATAAATGCATTTGAAATATTTTATAGGATAACATTTATAAATAAAAAATTAGGGAAACAAAATCCATACAAATTAACAACATCGTTATACTTATTAGATCTCCATCAAAATATAATCTACAACATCCAATATATATATATAAAATAATAAGATAATTATTATAACATGATCATCATCTATAATTAAAAACAAGTGAGTCAAATATCTATAATTTAAGTGAATTTGACAAAATCCATCATGAGAAGTAAATCAAAACCATCATACGTAATAAATGCATCAAAAAATCATCAACCCCTTTCAATATATAAAAATTAACGAGTCAATATTGATAATATCATCATCATATATAACTAAAACAAGTGAAAGTCAAATATATATGCATATAGATCAATATCATATGAAAATGATACATGTCCAACAGTCGACATTAGTCAAAATGATACATCGTGTACAAATGCTATAAATAAAAATGATAAATTATGTAAAACAAAATGATACAAGTCAATATGATATGTCATGTCCAAATGATATAAGTCAACATGAAACATGTCAAAATGATACAACTCAATAATATGGTACTGGAGGTCATGAAAATGATACATATGATAGTAACCATGAAAAGAGGCATTATAACAATATATCAAAAATGATCCATGATGCAGTCTATATGATCATGAATGTCACTCGCTGCTACTAGCAACTACCTCAACATCATCATCACCATTGTGATCATGTTCATCATGTTCATCATCATCACCATTGTGATCATGTTCATCATGTTCATCATCATCGTCATATGCATCAACATCGACATCATTTTCATCTATATCTGTGTCATCTTGAGCATCATCTTCCATCTCAGCATCGGACCCAACATCATGATCTGGATCTATTTGTTGAGGATGATCTAGATCTTCTATAAGATCCTTCTTCTGCAAAAACAAACATTTAGAATGAAAAGTTATTATTTATTTCATGCAATAATTAATTTCTATGTTATATATCTAATATTACAACATATGAAATGAAACTATAATCATATTACATCATATCAAAGTTCACATACGATAATAAAATATCAAATAAGTTACAGCTAAGATGTTATTCCAATGATGTAAAGCATTCAACAATTCTAATAAACGTTAGTAAAGATCATAAAACAATTCCATGCCTTGCCTTGACATGACATGTCTTGCCTTGCCTTGCCTTAACATGTCATTATTTTCCTTGGCATGCCATGCCTTGCCTTGCCTTGACATGCCATTCCTTTCCTTGGCATGCCATGTCTATCATTGCCATGCATTGCCTTGACAATCCATGCCTTGCCTTGACATATCTTTCCTTGCCTTGTCATGTCATGCCTTGCCTTTCCTTGACATGCCATGCCTTTCCTTGACATTCCTTTCCTTTTCTTGACATACCTTTCCTTGACATGCCTTCCCTTGACTTGACATGCCATTGCCTTGCCTTGACATGTCATGCCTTGCCTTGCCTTGGCATGCCATGTCTTTTCTTGCCTTGATATGCCATGCCTTAGCTTGACATACCATGCCTAGCCTTGCCATTCCTTTCCTTGACATGTAGTGCCTTTCCTTGCCATGATTTTCCATGTGTTATCATGTGTTACCATGACTTGCCTTCCAATTCCTTACCTTGCCATCCATTCCCTTTCCTTTCCTTGACATGCCTTTCCTTGGCATGCCATGACTTGCCTTGACATTCCTTGCCTTGCCTTGCCTTGCCATGCCTTTCCCTGACATGCCTTGCCTTGACTTGACATGTCTTTCCTTTTCCTTGACATGCCTTGACTTGACATGCCTTGCCTTGATAGACCTTGCCTTGCATTGACAGACCTTGCCTTGCCTTGACATGCCTTTCCCTACCATGTCTTGCCATGCCTTTCCTTGACATGTCTTGCCTTGCCATGCCTTGTCTTGACATGTCTTGCCTTGCCTTGACTTGACATGCCATGTTATGCATTGCATTGACATTCATTACCATGACTTGCCTTTCAATTCATTTCCTTGCCTTTCCATTTCTTTCATTGACATGTCATGCCTTGCCCTGACATTCATTGCCTTGCCTTGCCTTTCCATGCCTTGCCTTGACAAGACATGCCTTGCTTTTCCATACCTTGCATTTCCATGCCTTTCATTGCCATGCCTTGCCTTGACAAGCCATGCCTTTCCTTGACATGCCTTGCCTTGCCTTGACATGCCTTGCCTTGACAAGCCATTCCTTGCCTTGGCATGTCTTTCCTTGCCTTTCCTTGACATGTCATGCCTTGCCTTGACAATCCTTTCCTTGACAAGCCTTTCCTTGCCTTGACATGCCATGCCTTGCCTTGAAATTCCTTGCCTTTCCATGCCTCTCCCTAAAATTCCTTGCCTTGAATTAACATGCCTTGCCCCGCCATGCCTTGCCTTGACATGTATTGCCTTCCCTTGACATGCCATGTTATGCCTTTCCATGCCTTTCCTTGACATGACATTCCTTTCCTTGACATGTCATGTTATGCCCTGCCTTGACATGCCTTACCATGGCGTGCCTTTCCTTGCAATTCATTCCCTTACCTTTCCTTTCCATGTCTTTCCTTGACATGACATGCCTTGCCTTGACATGCCATGCCTTGCCTTGACATTCCTTGCCTTGTCTTTCCTTTACATGTCTTTCCCTAGCATGCCTTTCCTTGACAATCCATGCCTTGCCTTACCATGTCTTTCCTTTCCATGCCTTTCCTTGACAAGACACGCCATGCCTTGACATGTCTTTCCTTGCCTTGGCATGTCTTGCCTTGACAAGTCATGCCTTGCCTTGACATGTGATGTTTTGTCTTGCCTTGACATGTCATGCCTTTCCTTGATATTCCTTTCCTTGTCTTTCCTTTCCATGACATGCCTTGCCTTGATTTAACATGCCTTGACTTGAAAGACCTTGCCTTGCATTGACATGCCATGCCTTACATTGACATGCCTTGCCTTGACATGTCATGCCTTGCCTTGCCTTGATGTAACACCATGTTTCCCCCAGTCTGTAAATATAACTATATTGGCCAGGAACTATGGGAAACTCGAAGGTGAGAATGTTTGATTTGATGGACCTTTGTATAAAAGGTCGATGAATGTAAATTATGTTATGAATATGTGTTGCATGACTGTTGGGAAGGGGATGTGATAAAAGAGACCACGATGGCTAATGAAAAGGTGGTGGAAGGGAGCCAGAACAGTTGCGTTAACTTCCATCGAACCAATACCTTACTGGTTTTTACTTTCTCAAGACCAAAACAACTCTTTGACCCAGGAATGAATTTTCATCAGGATGGTAAGTGGGGAGACTCCTCAAGAGTTAATGAGGGGATGGGGCAGACCGCCCATTCGTAAAATCTCTCAGACTTGACCACAAACGAGAAAATATGCGCTACACACAATCTTGCAGGGGGGTGCAAGAAAGAAAGAGTGGGTGTGGGTAGAGGGGAAGCAGAGGAGATGGTAGAGGAGAACCTCAGCTCCAAGATAAAGACATGAGAAGGAGAGTAACCTTCGTCCTCGTGTATTTTTTGAATTGGGAGAAGGAGAGTAACCTTCATCCCTAACTTCTGTTGAGCTGGAAGTAAGAGATTTAATCTCAGAGCATCATGGTCTAAGCTCAGGGGTGGCTAGTGATAAATCCGTTGGGAGTGACTGAGCCTATGGTTGGGTGGAAACAAGCACCCCTCTCAGCAGTCGCATCACGCCTTGCGGTTCTGATAAGTGTTTTATGCCTTGTATTTTGAATTGAATATCATGGATACGTTCTCATGTTTATACACCCATAAATGGTTTCTGTATGCTATGATTTCATGGTATTTCAGATTGGAAATAATGAATGCATGTGTATACTTATATGCCACAGTTAGTCTCTGTATAAACTGAGTAAGTTCGAAGCATGAATCTGTTCCACTGAGAATTGTCCCATTTGCCTGATTCTCATGATGTTCTGGTTTAATCCCATAAAAGCACTTTCCCCGGGGAATTGCATCATGTCTCAGAGTCGGAGTAAGCTCCTTGGTATGGCTACCGATACGGTGAACCCACGAGGTTACCCTGCCCCGGTATCATAGCTCATAACTCAGTGACTTAGGAAGGCACTTCATTCAAGACAGTAGTCTAGGGACTTTGAAAGGTACCCAAGCCCTTATTCAGAAACTCGACTAAGATTAGGGATAATTGCCCAAGAACCATCTGAAGGTTCATGCGTCCTGGGTCTGGAAACCATGTGCAATAAGGGTTATCTCTCGAATATTTTAGAGTCATGGGAGTTTGAATCTCTGAGAGATTGAATTTCATTACCCATGTTCAGAAAGGATAGCAAGTCCAATTATCGAAAAGGAGTATCCTTTCATTTGGTAGACGAACGGACAAGATCTTTTCAGAAGTATCCTAGGTCTGTCAGGACCAATGGATCTAAAGGAGGAGTGCATGCGTTAACGCCTCGACCCCTTCAGTCTTCGCAAGTAGTGATGGAATCGGGACCGTAGGTCCCAAGATCCATCGAGAGCTACCTTGACCGTCGATCTTAACCCTTGTGTAGGTGGGATATTGGACTCGTCAAAGCCCTGAAAGTCCCGAAGTGATCGGAACCGTCCATTGGCAGAGGACACATGGCGAAGGATCAACGTTTCGCTGACCCACTATTGAAGGAAGTCAAAGGGTAGAGTTTTTTGAACTTGCGAGACCCAAACTCACGATTTGATTTGAACTGTCGGATCACAGGAGGGCCATGACCGTTGATCTGGGCGAGGGGATATCGGGATTTTGGGGTTCGAGCTTTAGAAATATAGGCATTGGTTGTGTTACAGCTTCACGAAATGCGAAGTCTTGATGAGTTTGGAAGATTAAGCCCCCGATCGTGACGAATGGTCATGTGGGCGGAAGATTAAGGGAGGAGCCACCGAAGACCGGGATTTCGGGGAACAGAGACTCAGAGTTGACTCACGTTCATTATCCCAATACGTGAAATCGTGACATGATCACAGCTGTCGATCGAGGGGATAGCGCAGGACCGTATATCTAGCCTTGGACAGAAACCGAAGATTGGGAATTCGGGAAACAGGAGTCAGGGTTGACTCGCTTGCAGAAGTCCCGAAGTCCCGAAATGCGAAGCACCTTTTTATCGGTGTGTGGTCACAACCTGTGGTCGCATAGGTGAAGCTCGTACCTTGGGCATGTTTGCATTGATGGGGTTTCAATAGGTCATGTGGATCAGATATCGAGATTTCAATAGGAAATCAAAGAGCTAATCCAGCTCTTGAACGAGAAATTTTATTTAGTTCTCGCTCAAAGCGTGGGGGTGTTACAAATTGGTATCAAAGCATGGTTACAACACTTGGCATGTTTGGGCTCATGGACGAGCACATTAAGAGGCGACATCTTACCTTACTCCCTTTCCTAAAAAGGTTGGTTAAGCCCTTATTATAGAAAGAATTACAACCTATTGTTGTGTGTGTATGCATTACTGTTGTGTGTGTAGGAAATCAAGAAATGTGAATTAAGTGTTGATTGTGAACGGATATAATGTTGGCTAACAACAAGTGTTTTGTCTACATGCAAGTGGATGATCAACCACGAGAAAATACAAACGTATAGAATGGTGATGCACCACGAAGTGGGGGATGGCTCCCACAAAAGAGACGAAGAGTCTGACGAAAGGAGGGCGGTAGAAACCCCTCCGCATCTAGCTAAGACTGTGAGGAGTCTCATAGCCGAACTACAGAGTTGCAAGGCCGACAATGAGAGGTTGATAAAAGAGCAAGAGAAGTAAACAGAAATTAATGCAGTCTTGTTGCAGAGTTTTTCCGACATACAAAGACAACTACAGTATGGACCTGACACCAATCACGTGGACCGACGATAGACAAAGAGAAGTCGAAGTCCACCTGAGATACGAAAACGTGGTCTTTTAAGTGGCCACACTGGGAAGAGCACCTCAAGAAAGGTCCACCCCAGAGATAGGGGACAAGCATCAGATGATTCCTCCGGAAAGGAAATTGGCGACTCAGAGGGATCTTCTAGTAGCAGAACTAGTTCACATTCCCAAATAAAACGAAAGAAACAAAAGCATTCCAAAAGTCACAATCTCGAAGAATTCAATAAGTCCAAACCACCCTCTTTCGACGGTGAGATAAAGAGGGGAGAGGAAGCAGAGGCCTGGCTTCTTGGAATAAAGAAGTATTTCAGAGTCCATGACTTCTTAGAAAACTTGAAGGCCTGAGTAGCCACTTTCAACATGAATGAAAAGGCTTCCATTTGGTGGGAATACCTTAAGAATGTGAAAGGGATTCATGAAGAAGACCTATCTTGGAAACGGTTTGAAAAATACTTTAGGAAAAAGTATTTGTCGAAAAAGTATTTCGACAAAAAGACTAAAGAATTCTATGAACTCAAGTTGGGGAAACTCACTATAGAGGAATATGTTAGCAGATTCCTCGAGTTGTTGAGGTATGTACCCTACATAAAAGCATAAAAGGAAAAGGTGCAACGATTCATCAGTGGGCTACCTAAGGACTATCATAACAAGATTGAGTTTGACGAGCCAAGGACCCTAGAAGACACTATCTGAAATGCAAGATATTTTTATAAACAGTTTGGGCTTCGGACAGAACCTCGCGAAGGATGGAAGCAGAAGAATAGTTCAAGATTCTAGAAAAAGGGGTTTAAATCCCCAAGATTTAAAAACTATAAGAAGGATTCAAGGATGAGCTTTCCAACCCAAAGTGTACACCAACAGAATTTCCCCTCCCAGAGCGGAAATAAACCTTTTGGATCAACCCCAAAGAAGACTGATAACCCAAAGAAAGAACCCTTGAAATGTTGGGGTTGTGGAGAAGAACATCTACTGAGGGACTGTCCGCACCGACAACAAAACAACAAGAGAATTTACAACATCCAATAAGATACCACCATCAATAACGTGGCCAGGAGTGTGCCACGAATTTATGCAGTCGTGGATAATAAACAAATTGACCACCAAGCTTCAGTGGTGAAAATGGAAGGAATGATCACCAACCATCTAGTGTCTATTATAATTGACCCTAGTTCAAATTTGATTTATATAGCTCCTCAGGCTGTTGATAAGTGTAAATTATAGCCACATAAACATGCCAAGCCATGGTTGGTACAGTTAGCCACTGGCACCAAAATAAAGTTGGCGGAGGTCATACCAGCTTGCCAATTCATTATGGGTGGATTCCCCACCCAAGCAACCCTTAACATACTACCCCTAGGATCGTGTGACCTGTTTATTGGTATGGAATGGCTAGCCACATATAAAACCAGATTGGACTGTTACCATCAAACCTTAGAATGTGTAAGTGAAGAAGGGAGGAGGATAACCCTTCAAGGGATCCAGAAACCTGTCTCGGCGAGACGAATATCAACCCTTCAAACGAGAAAGTATTGCAGAAAGGGATGTCCACTATATGCGATACAAGTGTTGAAATCAGTTGAGGATGACAGACCAAGCCTCGAAGACCACCCCATACTAAGAGACTATAGAGATGTGATTCCAGAAGATGTATCGGGTCTACCTCCAAGAATGGACATTGACTTCTCGATAGAACTTGCACCAGGAGCGGTGCCAGTGTCTAAGACACCCTACAGGATGAGCACACCCGAGCTAGTTGAGCTTAAATTACAATTAAAAGAAATGATGGACAAAGGCTATATCCGGCCCAGCGTGTCTCCATGGGGAGCACCCATCCTGTTTGTGACAAAGAAATATGGTACCCTCCGACTGTGAAAAGATTATAGACAACTCAATAAGGTAACCCTAAAGAACAAGTACCCCTTACCCAGGATCAATGACTTATTCGATCAATTGTGAGGTGCTTCCATATTCTCAAAGATTGACTTGAGATGTGGATACCATCAAGTCCGAATCAAGGTTGAAGACATCCACAAAACTTCCTTCAGGACGGGATATGGTCACTACGAGTTTGTGGTAGTATCATTTAGATTAACCAATGCCCCTGCCACTTTTATGTGCTTGATGAACAATGTGCTCAGCAAATTCCTAGACAAATTTGTACTAGTTTTTATTGACAATGTCTTAATATACTCCAAGAATAGAGAAGAACATGAGGAACATCTTATACTTTTGCTTCAAGTGCTAAGAGAACATCAGTTCTATGCCAAATTTAGTGAGTGTGATTTTTTCCAGAAGCAAATACGTTACTTGGGTCATGTCATATCTGAAGAAGGGGTAGTAGTAGACCCTGAAAAAATCAGGTCTATCATGGAATGGCCTACCCCAAAGGACGTTTCGGATATCAGATCCTTTATGGGCTTAGATGGATACTATAGGAGATTTATAAAAGGATTCTCCAAGATTGGTTGTCCAATCACTGCCCTCCAGAAGAAGGGAGATAAATTCATGTGGACACAAGAATGTGAAGAAATATTTCAATCCCTGAAATACCTTCTGACCCATGCACCCATGTTGAATATCTTCAATCCCGAAAATGACTTCCTCATGTGCACAGATGCCTGCAAGGAAGGGCTCAGAGGATTCCTTATGCAAGAAGGAAGCATAGTCTGCTATGAATCTCAAAAATTGAATGAGAACGAAGTCAACTATGTGACCCATGATCTAGAGCTGGCCGCCATAGTGCACACCTTGAAAATGTGGAGGCATTACCTCCTGGGTAGGAAATTTGTACTTATGACAGACCGCTATGGATTGTGACACCTGTTCGACCAACCAAAACTCAATGTTAGTCAATCTAGGTGGATGGCCCTCCTTAGCAAGTTTGATTTCGAAATCAAACATATCAAAGGAAAGGAAAATAAGGTGGTTAATGCCCTTAGAAGAAGTATGAAAACAATTCACCTGGCAGCGGTGAGCACCTGCGAGATGAATGTCAAGGAAAGAGTCAGGAATGAACAAGAAACATATACTTTCTTCCCAACCATGACCTCGTACCTAGAGCAAGAACCCACAGGGATAAAGTATGAAGGATACTAGATGCTAGATGGAGGTCTGCTAACTTACATAAATAGATTGTATATTCCATATTGTGATGACTTGAAGAGGTTCATAATGGATGAACTACATAAAAGACCATATATTGGTCACCCAGGATACCAGAAGATGATCACGACCACCAGGAAACAATTCTATTGGCCCGGATTGAAGAAAGACATAACTGAGTATTTAGCCAAGTGTATAGAATGCCAACAAGTTAAAGCAAAACACCGGCACCCAGCAGGGTTATTACAACCTCTACCAATCCGAAATGGAAATGGGAGACCATCTCCATGGATTTCATCATCGGATTGCAAACATTAGCCAGGCAGAATGACGCCATCATGGTAGTGGTGGATAAATTGAGAAAGTCCACTCATTTTATTCCCATCAAATCGACTTGCAAGGCAATAGATATTGCCAACATATTCATGAAGGAGATATTCAGACTACATGGCATGCCTAAGGAGATCGTGTCTGACAGAGACACAAAATTTACTTCAAACTTTTGGAAATTCTTGATGATTGGCCTGGAGACCAAATTATTGTTTATCACAGCTTATCATCCTCAAAACGATGGACATACGAAAAGAGTGAACCAAATATTAGAAGACATGCTAAGGATGCATGTAATGCATCAACCTAAAAGGTGGGAAGATTACCTGCCACTGGTGGAATTTGCCTACAACAATGGCTACCAAGAATCACTGAAGATGATTCCTTTTGAAGTCCTCTATGGTAGGTCGTGCAACACTCCAGTCGTTTGGAGTAATCCCATAAACATAATTACTATTGGACCCGACATATTGAAAGAAATGGAACAACAAGTGATTCAGATAAAGAAAAATCTGAAAATCGCTCAGAACAAACAGAAAAGTTATGCCGGCAGAAAGAGAACCCCCAGAGAATGCAAGAGGAGAGATCATGTCTATCTCAGAGTTAGGCCCAGAAAGAGTTCTCTGAGGATGGGAGCTTGTTCCAAGTTGGCACCTAAGTATTGTGGACCCTTTGAAGTTCTAAATAGAGTGGGACCTATAGCCTATAGGCTAGCACTCCCTCCCACAGTACAAGCACATAATGTTTTCCATGTTTCATTGTTGAAGAAATATGTACATGATTCTAATCATGTAATTGACTGGTCTGTGATCCAGGTGAAACCGGAGGGAGAATTCCTAATAGAAACTCAATGCATACTAGACAGGAAGGAAACCCCACTCAGGAACCGAACCATTGCACAGGTCAAGGTGCAGTGGAAACACTTTGGCCCAGATGAGGCTACATGGGAAATGGAAGATTCCATGAAACAGGCATATCCAATTTTGTTTACTTCTATACATACACGTCATGTTGATAGATAGAACATCAAGGACGATGTTCCTTTAAGGGGGAGGGAATTGTAACACCTTGTTTCCCCCTGTCTGTAAATATAACTATATTGGCTAGGAACTATGGGAAACTCGAAGGTGAGAATGTTTTATTTGATGGACCTTTGTATAAAAAGTCGATGAATGTAAATTATGTTATGAATATGTGTTGCATGAATGCTGGGAAGGGGATGTGCTAAAAGAGTTCACGATGGCTAATGAAAAGGTGGTGGAAGGGAGCCGGAACGGTTGCGTTAACTTCCACTGAACCAATACCTTACTAGTTTTTACTTGCTCAAGACCAAAACAACTCTCTGACCCAGGAATGAATTTCCGTCAGGATGGTAGGTGGGGAGGCTCCTCGAGAGTTAATGAGGGGATGGGGCGGACTGCCCATCCATAAAATCTCTCAGACCTGACCACGAATGATAAAATTCGTGCCACACACAATATTGCAGGGGGATGCAAGAAAGAAATCATGGGTGTGGGCAGAGGGGAAGCAGAGGAGATGGTAGAGGAGAACCTCAGCTCCCGTATCAAGACAAGAGAAGGATAGTAACCTTCATCTCTAACTTTCATTGAGCTGGAAGTAAGAGATTGAATCTCATAACATCGTGGTCTAAGCTCTGGGGTGGCCAGTGATAAATTCGTTGGGAGTGACTGAGCCTATGGTTGGGTGGAAACGAGCACCCCTCACAGCAGTCGCATTACGCCTTGCGGTTCTAATAAGTGTTTTATGCCTTGTATTTTGAATTGAATATCATGGATACGTGCTCATGTTTATACGCCCATAAATGGTTTTTGTATGCTATGATTTCATGGTATTTTAGATTGGAAATTATGAATGCATGTGTATACTTATATGCCACAATTAGTTTTTGTATAAACTGAGTAAGTTCAGAGCATGAGTCTGTTCCACTGAGAATCATCCCATTTCCCTGATTCTCGTGATGTTCTGGTTTAATCCCCCGAAAGCACCTTCCCCAAGGAATTGCATCATGTCTCAGAGTTGGAGTAAGATCCTTGGTATGGCTACCACTACGGTAAACCCACGAGGTTACCCTACCCCGGTGTCATAGCTCATAACTCGGTGAGTTAGGAAGGCACTTCATTCAGGATAGTAGTCTAGGGACTTTGAAAGGTACCCAAGCCCTTATCTAGAAACCCGACTAAGATTAGGGATAATTGCCCAAGAACCATCTGAAGGTTCATGTGTCCTGGGTCTACAAACCCTATGCAAGAAGGGTTAGCTCTCGAAGATTTCGGAGTCGTGGGAGTTTGAAGCTTCGAGAGATTGAATTTCATTACCTAAGTTCAGAAAGGATAAAATGTCCAATTATCGAAAAGGAGTATCCTTTCATTTGGTAGACGAATGGACGAGATCCTTTCGGAAGTATCCCAGGTCTGTCAGGACCAATGGATCTAGAGGAGGAGCGAAGGTGTTAACGCCTCAACCCTTTCAGTCTTCTCAAGTAGCGATGGAATCGAGACCGTAGGTCCCAAGATCCATCGGGAGCTACCTTGATCATCGATCTTAACCCTTGTGTAGGCGGGAGAGTGGACTCGTCAAAGTCCTAAAATTCCCTGTTAACGTATAGTTTGTAGAAAGGATAAAAGGTCTGAGGTTTGAAGGTCAAACTGGTGTAACAAGAGAAAAGGACAAGGCATCCTATTGGGATAGTGTCCACTGGAGAAAAGGACAAGGCGCCCTATTGGGATAGTGTCCACTGGAGAAGGAAAGTTCCCGAAAGAGACCTCATCCAAGCCATGTAAGTGGGCGATGTGGTCAGGGAATGTCCAAACATCTGGGTGCAATGAGAGCCAAGGATGCAAGAGATGTTACATGTGGGTGCCTTTGTTAGAAGGCGAGTTGTACCTGTCATGGATGCATTCTTTCCAAGCCCATTTTTGCTGGTAAAACATAAAAGCCTAAGAATAAAACCTCAAGATGCTTGACCTTCAAACCTCAAGTCTTTTATCAGGAGTTCAGGTTTCGATCTTTAGAAAGATAGGCATTAGTCATGTTCCAACTTCGCAAAATGCAAAGTCCTGATGAGTTCAGAATATTAAGCCCCCAGCCGTGATGAATGGTCATGTGGGCAGAAGATTAAGGGAGGAGCTACCGAAGACTAGGATTTTGGGGAACAAAGAGTCAGAGTTGACTCACGTTCATTATCCCGATATGCTAAATCGTGACACGATCATAACCGTCGATCAAGGGGATATCACAATATTGTATATCTGGCATTGGACAAAAACCGAAGACTAGGAATTCGGGAAACATGAGTCAAGGTTGACTCTCTTGCAGAAGTCCTGAAGTCCTGAAATGTGAAGCGCCTTTTTATCGACGTGCGGTCACAACCTGTGGTCGCATAGGTGAAGCTCGCACCTTAGGCATGTTCATGTTGATGGGGTTTCAATAGGGCCTGTGGATCAGATATCGGGATTTCAGTAGGAAATCGAAGAGATAATTTGGCTCTTGAACGAGAAATTTTATTTAGTTCTCGCTCAAAGCCTGGGGGTGTTATACTTGACATGCCATGCCTAGCTTGGCCATGCCTTGCCTTGACAAGACATGTCTTGCCTTGACTTGCCATGCCTTTCCTTGACAATCCATGCCTTGCCTTGACATGTATTACCTTTCCTTGACATGCCATGATTTTCCATGTGTTTCCATGCCTTACCCTGACTTTCCTTGCCATGCATTCCCTTTCCTTGCCTTGCCATGTCTTTCCTTGGCATGCCATGCCTTGCCTTGGCATTCCTTTCCTTGACATGTTGTTCCCTGGCATGCCTTGCCTTTCCTTGACAAACCTTTCCTTGCATTGACATGCCTTGCCTTGACATGCCATGCCTTGCATTGACATTCCTTGCCTTGACATGCCATGTCTTTCCTTGACATGTCATGCCTTGCATTGACATGCCTTGCCTAGACATTCCATGCCTTGCATTGACATGCCTTTCCTTGACATGTCTTGCATTGCCTTGACAAGCCATGCCTTTCCTTTCCATGCCATGCCTTTCCTTGACATGCCATGCCATTCCTTTTCTTTCCTTGACATGACTTTCCTTGACATGCCATGCCTAGCTTTGACATGCCTTGCATTGCCTTTCCTTGCCTTGCATTGGAATTCCTTCCCTTGAAATGTCTTGCCTTGACATGCCATGCCTAGCCTTGACATGACATGCATTTCATTTCCTTGACATGCCTTGTCATACCTTGACATGCCATGCCTTGCCATGCTCCTTAACTTGACATGCCATACCTTGCCTTGGCATTACCATGCATTACCTTGACATTTCTTGCCTTGACTTAACATGAAATTTCCTTGCATTGATTTCCACGAGACCACGGGACCATGACACCCACGGGACCACGATGCCCATAATCACCTAACAAAATGGTTTTGAAAATTGAACCCTTGTGTCGGATTTGCATTGTGCCTCACTGAGAAAAACTCTAGTTCCAGAAATCATCTAACAAACACTTTTTCGGGTGATGGAATCATAGGAGATAACTCCCCCTAGCTGGAATCTGGTGCCAAGAGTCCAATGGAACTAACGGTTCATCGATCTGAGGCATAGTTTGCATCTTATGGAGAGTTGCAACTCGCCTCCTGAAGCCATTCAGGGAGGCAATGATAATTTGGTCTGGTGGCACAAAATCACAACCCAACAAAATTTTTGAGTTTTGTAAGCTCCGGAAGGTCCATATGGCCAATGCCCACATGACCACGATGCCCACAATCACCCGACACAGGGGTTGTGAAACTCCACCCCCTTGTGTCGGATTTTCATTGTGCCTCACTGAGAAAAACCCTAGTTCAGGAAATCCTCTAACAAACACTTTTTTGGGCGATGAAATCACAAGAGAGGGGTCCCCCTAGTTGGAATCTGATGCCAAGAGCCCAACAGAACTGATGGTTTGTCGATCAGAGGCACTATTTTCATGTTATGGCGAGTTGCAACTCGCCTCCTAAAGTCATTCAGGGAGACAATGACAATTTAGTATGGGGGCAAAAAATCACAACTAGGTGACATAACTGAGTTTTGTAAGCTTTAGAAGGTCTGTATTGCCAACGCCCACATGACCACAGTGCCCAAAATCGCCCAAAATAGGGGTTGTGAAATTTGATCCCCTATGTCAGATTTGCATTGTGCCTCACTAAGAAAAACCCTAGTTCTGGAGATCCTCTAACAAACACTTTTTTGGGCGACAAAATCACAGGAGAGGGGTCCCTCTAGCTGGAATATGATGCCAGGAACCCAATGGAACTGACGGTTTGTCAATCAGAGGCACGGTTTTTGTGTTATGACGAGTTGCAACTCACCTCTTGAAGTCATTCAGGGAGAGAATGAAATTTTGGTCTGGGCGACGTAACTGAGTTTTGTAAGCTTTTGAAGGTCTATATGGCCAACGCCCACATGACCACAGTGCCCACAATCTCCTGACACAGGGGTTGTGAAATTTAACCCCTAGTGTCGTATTTGCATTGTGCCTCACTAAGAAAAAACCTAGTTCCATAGATCCTCTAACAAAACCTTTTATGGGCGATGGAATCATAGGACAGGGGTCCCCCTAGCTAGAATCGGATGCCAGGATCCCAACAGAACTGATGGTTTGTCAATCGGAGGCACCTTTTTTGTGTTATAGTGAGTTGCAATTGGCCTCCTGAAGCCATTCAAGGAGACAATGATAATTTGGTCTGAGGGCACAAAATCACAATCAAGCAACGTAACTGAGTTATGTAAGCTTCTGAAGGTCCATATGGCCAATGCCCACGTGACCACAGTGCCCACAATCGCTCGACACAAGGGTTTTGAAAGTTGACCCCTTGTGTTGGATTTGCATTGTGACCGCAAGACTCATGGGCAACGAGCAACCCCTGATCAGTTAGTTCTATGCAGTACATGGACTTGTTGTAGAGTTTAAGGCCATATATTGTTATCTTAGTGAAATTTAAGAGCATATGAGAATGTTATCTTAGTTTAAGAGTAGATATTGTCCATGGACTTTTTGCAGAGTTTTAGTACTTTTCCAAGATTTACATTCCTGTCCCTTTACCACTCTCTACATACACAACCACTGGCCCTAACCTCTTAAAAAGTAAGTTATCTTCCAAATGGTTGCTTTCTACGAGAGAATCTAACCCTCTCTTCGAATAGGCTTGCAAGCCAACTCCCAAATTATTGAAATTCGTTTGTTATACTTCATGGAAGCTAAATAAAAAAAATTAATCTTGAAAGCCAATTTCAAATTATTATTCTCTTAGCTAATATTGAGGCCAGCCATTAATGGGAGATGAAAAGACCCTATGGTTGAACATAAAACTTCCACGAAACTATTCAAGGAGCTAGTAACATAGATTTGAATCTCCACAAAGCCTATCTAATCTAGCCAATACCATCCAATTCCCTTTTTTCTTATCAAACGAAGTGCATAGTGCATAGGGCTATTGTGCATGCCAATTTGGCATGCACAGAAGCCATATGGATGATGTGTATTCCAAATTATCATGCACACTAGCCAATAGGGTTGTTGTGCATGCCAATTTGGCATGAATAGAATCCATAGGGGCATTGTGCATGCCAATTTGGCATGCACACTAGCCCTATTGGATGGTGTGAATGCTAATTTGGCATGCACATAAGCCCTATGGCTTCTATGCATGCTAATCTTCAGGCCTTGATTATTAGCTTATTGAATTCTATAGAATTTTCTTTCAATTCTCTAGGATATTTTTCTATAGATTTGCTTCGTCTTGAACAATATAGAACCTCTTGTAAGGTCCTTAAGAAATTTTCCTACATAATTAAATTATCTATGTAAAGCAATCTTCAAAATCATCTAAAAGATTATTGCCTACATAATTAAACCCTTTATCTCTAGAGACACATCATATGAACAGTTTGGATTCATAAATGGTAAACAAGTTCATGATGCCATTGAGATAGCCTGAGAATCTCTCCACCTTATGAAATATTAAAAAAATCCAATCCTTTTCACTCAAAATCAATCTTTCTAAATCTTTTGATCATGTCAACTAACACGATATCTAAGGTTTAATATTATCCACTTCGACTTCCATCCTCATCTCATTTCCTGGATTGTAGAATGCTTCTCCATGGTTGACTTTGTTGTCCTAATAAACGGCTCTAATTCTCACTTTTTCAAACATTCCCGAAAATTCTATAAAGGATTCCCTCTTTCCCCTCCGTTATTCCTTCTAAATAGACAGTGTTAGAAAAAAAATAACCAGGAAGAAAGAGGTTGGAAACATTAAAAGTATCAAGGTAGTTAAATATATATTCATCTCTCATATCATAATTGCAAATCCTTAAATAGTAATCCTAAAGGACCCATTAGGAATGGAATATCTGGTAATATAGAATGGGACACAATTTAAAGACAAGAAAACAATAAAATGGCTCAAAGGTGAAAGGATGAAAAAAATACTTCGGGAGAAAAAAAATAGTGGTTAATAAATGTAGACATCGGATTGAAATAGTAGAGAAATCATTCTTGTAGCATGAGAATAATTTTTACAAAATCTACTAAATCATGTTTTGATTATTGAGTCTTGATTGTGCACGTGTTTAAGATTCTTGATCTTATTAAAAGAAATGTTTTTATTGTTTGCACATGCAGGGTGTTATGCCATCACCTTTCAATCATTTTTCATTCAAAAAGTACATATAAATCCATCATTACATCAACAAATACAAGCAAGACAACAAGATCACACTACTTTAACTCTAGCACTGTAAAAAAAAATTGGGTCTTGCTTGAGTACATAGTTGTATAGGTGGACTGTAAAATAGCCTTGTCAAGGTAAGCCAAGAAATGTCAAGGAAAGGCATGACTTGTCAAGGCAAGGCATGGATTGTGAAGGCAAGGCATGGCAAGGCCAGGCATGTCATGTCAAGGCAGGGCATGGCATGTCAAGGAAGGGCAAGAAATGACATGTCAAGGAAAGGCAAGACATGTCAAGGAAAGGCATGGCTTGTTAAGGAAAGACATGGAAAGGCTGGTCATAGCATGTCAAGGAAAGGCATGGCATGTCAAGATAAGGCAAGGCATGGCATGTCAAGGCAAGGAATGGCATGTCAAGGAAAGGAAAGGAAAGTCGAGGTAAGGAAAGGCATGTGCCTCATTGAGCTAAACCCTAGTTCCGGAGATCCTCTAACAAACACTTTTCTAGGTGACTAAATCATAGGAGAGGGGTCTACCTAGCTGGAACCTGTTGCCAATTGTCCAACAGAACTGGCATTTCGTCGATCTGAGGCATGCTTTACGTGCTATGGTGAGTTGCATCTCGTTTCCTAAATCCATTTAGGGACACAATGACAATTTGGTCCGGGGGCACAAAATCACAACCAGACAACGTAACTGAGTTCTATAATATCTGGAAGATCCATATGACCAACACCCACATGACCATGGTGCCCAAAATCGCCCAAAATAGGGGCTTTGAAAGTTGACCCCCTATGTCAGATTTGCATTATGCCTCACTGAGCTAAACCCTAGTTTCGGTGATCCTCTAACAAACACTTTTTTGGGTGAAGGAATCACAGGAGAGGGGTCCCCCTAGCTGGAATTTGGTGCCAGGATTGTAAATGTGTTGAACCTGCACAAAATATATATAGTTGGGAATTGACATACACAGTTGCAGAGAAAATATGAGAAAAGAGAAGCAAAAGAGAAAGAATGGAAGAATTATCGTTAACCAAATGAATGAATGATAATGTACACATGATATACTCTGTATAACTCAACCAATGCACACTAGAGGAGAATAAAAGGCACCATAGTGGTGGTCTAGAGTGATTTGGACACACACCAGCAGTTACGGGAGTAAAATGCCACCTAGTCTAGTCTCTCGAGTAGTTATGGTAGTGAATTTCCACCTAGTTGAGTTAACTAGTCTATCAGTCTTCAGTTAACTCACTGAAATAGAGTGAAGTGAGGAGGATATCAGGGAATCATGAGTAATGTGCTAGTCTGGTATTGATCGCAAGGACAATGTGCATTATCTGGTGATGATCCCAATTTTTCATGGTGGTAATACCAATGTGGCATCTAAACTCCACTCAATTGATCAAACTGAAGTGTGAACTGAAGAGAATATTATCCCTAGAGGAATATTCTTCCTAAAATATAGGAGACTGAATAATGACTAATAAAAATAGGAAAAACCTTAAGAAAAATAAATCCTAGGTGTCTATGAAGTAACTCCAACACCCCCCCTGAACATCACTATGGTGAAAATAAAGAATGGGTCCCGGTCACGAGGCCATGTTAGGTACCAAAATACAAAAGATACACTAAAATAAAGTGAGGAAAGAGAGAAAAACTCATGTGAAAAACCCCCCCTCAAAGTACATTGTATGTAAAAATAAGAACTGACAGTTGCTAGGAAATTGTGTCCTTCACTCCAAGACGACTGCACAGAGAATGGAACTTCTTCTCAGTGAAGGTCTTGGTGAATATGTCTGCAGTCTGTTCTGTTGAAGGAAAAAACTACAGATCGATGATTCCCTCGTGTACCAAGTCCCAGATGTAGTGCATGTGGATATTGATGTGCTTCACCCATTGCCTCTAAACTAGATCTATGAAGATGATCTAGATTTAAGAGCAGAACGAACTGATTAATAGACTGAATACAATAAACACAGAGATATCAAGAATAACACATATATCTAGTGAATAATATCTTCTATTGAGTAATGAAATAGGTTGAAACTGTAAAACTACAGAACTGAAACACTTGCTTGAATGGTGGTAGCTATCTATGAGAAGAGATGTGGCTACTACGCGCATCCATCTGAGAAGAATGGATTACAATGAGGCTCTAGAGGCCTTTTTTATATTACTCATGAATGCCAAAACCCTAGATATCCAAAAACCTAACCCTAGAAGGTGAAACACCAAAACTCATGTTGGCCCTATGGGTATGTTGGTGTAAGTTGGTACCTCAACTTCCCAGGGTCATAATTTTTGCATACGACCTCTGTTTTAGGTGTGTGATAGCCCGTTGGACAGGAATTTCAGAGAACTACACATTTCGTTGTCAAACTCTGACTCTATCTACATTTTGACTGTGGCGAGCCAAAAAAACAACGTTTCGGGACCCAAAATGGACCTGGAAGTACAAAAAGATGTGCTGACATAAAAACATACAAAATAATTCAGTTGGATTAGGCGAGAGGCCACCCGTATCCACCTGGAGGATTTGTGGGGCTTCAGACAACCCCAAAAGTGTAGAACCCACAATTACAAAGTAGTACAAAAGAACATGCTGGACAAAAATGAACACGAGGAGCCAATTGGAATAGGTGGGTGGCCACCAATATCCACCTGGATCAATCCTCCCCCCTTAGGAAGCAATCGTATCCATTGCGTTGAGTTCCCCCATCAGGTGAGGAAAATTCTGTTGGATTTGGCCCCTGGTGAGCCACTTGCCTTGGTGTAGGAGTTGCCCTACCTTGACAACCTGATAAAGTTGGATCCTCTGCTGGCACGTTCTATTGACCTGTGTGTCCACTATATGATCAGTGGATGCTTGTTCCATGTAGTCAGGGTTGAGCTCTGTTTGTGTCAGTTGTTCTGCGATCTCGAAGGATTCCAATAATGGTGGAAAATATGGTTGAAAGGAGGTCCACATTGAATACTGGATGCAATCCGAGGAAGGGTGGAGTGTTGATCTCAAAAGAGTTGCTACCCACAGCCTTCGTGATAGTGTAAGGCCCATAACGAAGTGGGAAAAGCTTCTGATGGGGCCCAATGAGACGCTCCTTCTGCAATGTAACCAGACTTTGTCACCAACCTAAAACTAGTGTGGTACCCTATGTTGATCATGGTGATGCTTGTACTTAGTATTGGATTTCTGCAAAATTTCCTGGACCTATTGGCGGATGTATTGAATCCTCTCAATGAATCTGGTGGCTTTATCGATCGCAGTCTGATCAGGGGAATATTTTGTCTGTGCGGTGGCAAGAGGAAGTGCAACATCAATGGGTCCCAAGGGTTGGAATCCCAAACCCACCTGAAATGGGCTATGGTCGGTGGAACTATGGAGAACCCTGTTGTAAATGTGTTGGAAATATGGGAGACTCTTGTCCCATGTACATGGATGCTTAGAAATGTACATGCGCACGATGTGCATAATCATCCGATTGATGACCTATGTTTGGCCATCGGTTTGGGGGTGGAAAGTAGTGGATTTTGTGAGCTTGGTGTCCAAAAGAGACTAGAGACTCGACCAAAATGTGTTGAGGAACCTGTTGTCTCGGTCGGAGATGATGGTCTGTGGTATCCCAAAGTGTACCCACACTCGTTCGAAGAATATCTTGGCAGTATCGACCACTGTGACATTCTTCTTACAGGTTGTGAGGATGGCCATCTTTGAAAATTGATCAACGACCACAAACACACAGTCATTTCCTTTCTTGGTGGACGGAAAGCCAGACATGAAATCCATTGAGATGGATTCCCAAGGATTCTAGGGAATAGGAAGAGGGGAATATAAGCCTTGCTTCTTGATGGTTGGCTTGGAAATGGCACATGCAGTGCAAGATCTGATATACTTGCTGACGTCCTGTTGAAGTTTTGGCCAATAAATTTTTTTCTGAAGAACGACCACAATTTTCTTGCAATGTCCTGCCACCTAACTGTAGCGGGATTCCCAAATCAAATTTGCATGCTCGCTTGTAGCAACACAGAGATGGGCCAGGTGTCATAAGAGTTTGTCTTGAATGTGAAAATTAGTGACAGTTGCACCTGTACCCAAGAGTTGATAGGTGGTGGTGAATTCTGAATCTTCCTGATAAAGTTGGGGCCACTCAGATGCTTCATGTCCACAGGAATGGAGCACAGTAGTGAGTGCAGCCATAGGAGGCCGACTAAGGCAATCAATGACACAATTAGAGATACATGTCTTATACTTGATATTGAGATGGAACTACTGCAGATAGGTGGACCACTTCTGATGGCGGTCCTTCTGCAATTTCCTCTATGTTTGTATGAATTGCAGAGGCTTGTGATCAATGTGTATGATCTTCTCTTTCCCCAAAATGTAATGTTACCATTGATGACATGTTTGTACAATGCAATACATTTCCTTGTCATAGGTGGGGTATTTCCAGAAAGTATCAGAGATTTTCTCACTATGGTATGCCATCGGATGCCCATGTTGAGTGAGAATTGTGCCCACAACATAGTCAGATGCATCAGTCTCAATCTCGAATGGTTGTTGCAGATCGGGAAAGGAGATTACTAGAGCTGAGCACAATCGATGCTTCAGATCATCGAATGCTCGTTGTTGCTCCTTCCCCCACACAAACTTGGCCCTACCACCATCCTTGTTCACCTGGTTGAGGGCCCATGCAATATGGGAGAATCCCAACATGAACCGTCGGTAGAAATTGGCTAGTCCCAAGAAGCTTCGAAGCTCGGTCAGTGTGGTTGGGGCTGGCTAGTCACAAATGACTTGGATCTTAGCTGGATAAACATGTACCCCATGCTCATCAACAATGTATCCCAAGTATTGGACCATGTTCATTCCAAAAGAGCATTTTTCCAAGTTGGCATAAAGCTTGTGTTGTCGCAGAGTGCTCAAAACTTGTTGAATATGCCGCATGTTCTCTTCGCACGTTCTATTGAAGATGAGGATGTCATCCAAATATACTACCACAAAGGAGTTAGTGAAGGGTCTCAATACATCATCCATCAACCTCATGAAAGTGGTTGGTGCATTTGTTAAGCCAAAGGGCATGAATAGCCATTCGTAGACACCTTATTTAGACTTGAAGTCTATCTTCCATACATCAATTGGTTCGATGGGAACCTAGTGGTAGCCAGACTTTAGGTCAATATTTCTGAAGAAATTTTCCCCCTTGAATTGTACAAGAAGGTCATAAATCTTGGGAATGGGGTAGCGGTTCTTGACTGTGATTTTGTTTAAGGATTTGTAATCAATGCAGAGTTGTCAAGTCCCATCCTTCTTCTGCATTAGTACAATCAGGCTTCCGAAAGGGGAGGAGCTGGGTCTGAAGTGCCCCTTTTGAAGAAGCTCTTGGATATGACGCCTAATTTCATCATTTTCCATCAGCGAGCACTGATAGAGTGGTCCATTAGGTAGAGGTGCGTCGGGGGTCAGATCAATTAGATGCTTGACTTGGCAGTGTTTCAGTACCCTTGTAGGTGAGGAGAAGATGTCTTTGTATTCTTCCACGATCTCGTCCACTTTCTTCTACTGCAAAGAGAGGCTCTGTGTAGAGGACATGGATGTGACAACAACCTTATGCTTATTGTGAGCATGGATCACAAAGAAGAAAAACTTCCCAGTCTTTGAAATGACCATACTGCATTGTTTAGCAGAGATTTAAGAAATAGCAGTAGGTAATGCTACCCCTGGGATCCTGTACAATTGTCTACCCAAAGTAATAATAACACTGCGGGGTCTAGACTCATACACAACATGATGCTACCACAAATATGGTTGTTCTAAAATAACATCACAAACTTCAAGGGGAGAAATATCACACAGTACCGCATCTTTGAAAGGCTTGATGTCGTAGGGAAGATGACATTATTGGCTAACACGAAGATCTCTTCCTTGGTGAAGCCAAACGATGGTGTAGGGTTGCGGATGTGGTGTCATTGGTAGGTCTAGCCGCTTGACGACCTCTGCTGAAATCAGGTTCTTCTGACTACCACTATCAACATTGAAATGAAGCGAAGCCCCATTTACCCACATTTGCAAGTGAAAGAAGTGTTCCCCTTCCTTTGGTTCTTCTAGTTTGCTTGGCTGGACTTTGGTGGTAGCAACAGTGGCACTAGGTTCAACATCGATAATCCAATTCCTTCCTTCAAGATTTGATTTAGAATCAGAATTGGCCTCTAACTCGGAAGCCTTTAGTTTGGCCATGAGGGACTGCTTGGAGCGTCATTCTTCGGTGTTGTGCCAAGGGATTTTATGGTACTCACACCATTTTCCTGTGTCCTTCTTCATCTTCTTATTTCTCTTCTTTTGTTGCATCTTGGACTGGTTGTCCTGAGGGTGGCCCTCTTGACTTGGTCCCTTGATGTGTGGGTTGGGGGTGCCTTTTCCCTGCTTCGGCTGTGAGGGGTTTGTAGATTCAAACTCCCACCTTTTCTGCTTAAATTTATGCTCAATCTTGACAACATATCTATACGTCGTGCCCAATGAGGCAATGCCCAGGAACTCCATTTCTGTTTGAATGTATCTATGCAAATAGTCGCGATACTTGAGCACCAGATGATGCTCATAGTCTTTGATACCCAATTTGGTGCATAGGGTATGGAAAAAAATGGTGAAATCTGGTACTGTCTGGTCCCTTTCTTAACATAGGGTTGGTTCATATGGTGTATTGGTCCTCATAGCTTCCAACAGGGTAGTATTGTTCTTTAATGTTATCCCGGAAGGAATCCCATGTAGGGGCCACCACAAACATTGTAGATTCCTCCACGGCCCTTTTCTCAGAGTAAGTATCCCACCAGTCTCTAACATGGGAACGACCTTGAGGAGTGAAAAAGTGATCTTTTCCCTATCGAAAAAATTGTGGACCGAAAAATACCCTTCAAGCAGATTCAACCATTTATCTACAACATCTGCATCTATCAGTCCTTCAAATAATGGAATATCAAAATTTACCTATACCTTGAAGGGGGTTGCATGGTCGCTTGATGAAGATGCGTCTCCTGTGGGAAATCGTCAAAATATTTGCGCGAAGTTGTCCATCATTTCATTCCTTTGTCACATGAGGGCTTCCTCTAGCAACATTTTAATAGGATCTCATGCTCCATCATCTTTCTTTTCGTCCCCCATGGGTTGTTGTCGGGCTCGACGTGACCGATCTTGCAATGGCTCGATTGGTTTGAGTCCCAACTTCTTGTACCACTGATCCGGATTTAGAAGTGGAACGAGCTAATTAACAGACTAAATACAATATACATAGAGATATGAAGAATAACACAAATATCCAGTGAAAAATATCTTCTATTGAATAATGAAATAGAGTGAAACTGTAAAATTGCATAACTGAAACACTTGCTCGAATGGTGGTATCTATCTTTGAGAAGAGATGTTGCTGCTACGTGCATCCTTCTTAGCATAATGGATTACAATGAGGCTCTAGATGCATTTTTGATATTACTCATGAATTCCAAAACCCTATACATCCAAAAACCTAACCCTAGAAGGTGAAACACAAAAAGTCATGTGAGCCCTATGGGTAAGTTGGTGTAAGTTGGTACCTCAACTTCCTAGGTTCGTAACGTTTGCATACAACCTCTGTTTTAGGGACATGATAGCCCATTGGAAATGTCTTTTAGAGAACTACACATTTTGCCGCCAAACTCTGACTATGTCTACAGTTTGACTGTGGTGAGCCAAAAAAACAATGTTTAGGGCCCCAAAACAACCCTGAAAGTACAACAAGATGTGTTGACATGAAAACATACAAAATAAGCCAGTTGGATTAGGTGAGAGGCCACCCATATCCACCTGGAGGATGTGTGGGGCTTCAGACATCCCCAAAAGTGTAGAACCCACAATTACAAAGCAGCACAGAAGAACGTGTTGAAAAAAAATGGACACGAGGAGCCAGTAGGAATAGGTGGGTGGCCGCCAATATCCACCTAGATCAACAGAACTTCAGACTACTCTGGTTGTCACACCAGATGATGATCGGTCGATGAAATTGAATGCCCAATTCCGTGAGAAAATGTTGTAGCCACATAGCCTGAATGGTTATGTTAACTACCCCTCTATACTCTGCCTCGACTAAATATAGACCAATAGAAGAATGCTTCTTCCTCGACCAACAGATAGGCACGGAACCAAGACTAAGTGAGTAACCCTATATGGACTTGTGATCAATGTTATCGCCAACCTAGTCAGAATTAGTGAACCTGATGAGTTCCAATGTAGAGTCTACTACATAGTGAATACCAAAGGTGATGGTGCCATTTACGTATCGAAGGATACGCTTTGCAGCCTTCCAATGTAGCTCATGCGGCTCCTGCATGAACCTGGAGACTGTTCCAACTGCATAGGAGAGGTATGATCTAGAGTGTGTGGGATATAACAAGATCCCCATTGGTTGTTTGTACAGTGTGTTGTCAATCAATGAAGTGTCCCCACCATCCTTAAGTCTGACTCCTGATAGGAAAGGAGTTAGGGAAGACTTGTAGTCTGTCATGTGAAATCTCTCAAGGAAATCTCGTGCATACTTGACCTGGGATAGTTTGATGCATGATGCATCTTGAATGATCTCGATTCCAAGGAAGAAATGCAGTAGAACCATGTCCATCATCAATAACCTATCATGAAAAATCCTCTTGACTGCAACAATCGTTGAAGTCGAGCAACCAGTGATCATCAAATCATCAACATACAGAACTAGGAGTAGAAGTTAATCAGTCGTTCTGAGCATGTAAACATTTGGGTCTGAATTAAACCGTACAAAGTTATGTGATAACATGTAGGAGTCCATCTTGGAATACCATGCCCTCGAAGCCTACTTAAGGCCATAAAAATATTTCTTCAGTCGACAGATCAAATATGAATCCTGCATAAATCCCTGGGGTTGCTCCATATAGATCCACTCAAAGAGATTGTCGTGAAGAAATGCATTCTTCACATCCATCTGATGGACTTCCCATCCCTTGGATGTCGCAATGGAAAGAGCCAAATGTATCGAATCCATCTTCTCTACTAGACCGAAGGTATCATTATAGTCAATGCCATGCACCTGCTGAAAGAATTTGGAAACAAGCATGGATTTGTATCTACTAATATGTCCATCTGTTGTGCTCTTGAACCTGTAGACCCATCTGCACCTGACAAGTTTTCTTTCTAAAGGATGGGGAACCAGATCCCAAGTCTGGTTCTCAAGGAGGGAGTTGTACTCCTCCTGCATGGCAGATTCCCAAAAGGGATTTCCAGTAGCCTCACCATAAGACTGTGGATCTAAAGACTAAACCAAGAAAATATTCCTGGGGGGCATTGGTTTAGTGGCAGTGAGTGCAAGAGGAGGCTCCTCGAATTCAGATCGAGTCCTCCTAGTATCATTTGGATCCCCAGCAATATCCCCTGCATCCTGAAGAGTATTGTTGGCCCACTTGGTCCTTTTCTTTGGCTTTGCATCTACATTTGGATGCATTGAATATGCATCTGACTATACTGACTCTATATTTGGATCATCTGAATCCTCTGAATCAAAACTCTCATCGGAAGAAGAGTTGGTATGTGCATGCTCATCATCTCTGACAGGTGGAAGAACAAAATTGTTTGCATGCGGTTGTTGAGGTACATGCGAGACACTTTCCTCAAATTCGACACTTCGCTCAATGATGAGTTGGTCCGGGGAAAGATCAATAAGTTTGTATCCCTTCACACCGTCAGGGTATCCAACAACGATACACTATGTGCTTTGTGGATCAAGTGCCTTCCTCTTTTCAGAGGGAATCTGGGCCCATGCACACAACCAAAAATACAAAAAATTGGTCACTTTCGGTTTGAGTCCGCTCCAAGCCTTGTAGGGGATCTTATCCTTGACATATCTATGGGGAGATCTATTTTGATGTAGGTTTCACAATTAAGTGTTTTGACTCAAAATCTTTGTGGAAGTGACTTTGCATGTAGCATGCAAGTTGCCATCTCTTTTAGAGATCTATTTTTCCACTCAACAACTTTGTTTTGTTTCGGAGTATAGGGAACCATGTGTTGCAATTGAATCCCTTCCTCATGAAAAATAATGTGTATCTCATGGTTGAAATATTATCCCTCGTTATCTGTTCAGAGGACTTTGATTTTATTTCCTAAATGTGTCTCAGCAAGGGCTTTGAAATATTTGAGGTGTTGAAAGACCTCTGAATTTTGCCTTAGAAAGAAAATCCATGTGAAGCATGAGAAATCATCAACAAAAATGAGCATGTACCTCGCTTTACTAATTGATGGATGCATAAAATGGACCATGAGGTCACTGCAGATCATATCTAAAGGAGAGGAATCATTTTGAGTCTTTCCTTTGTCGAATTTCTCTTGAGGGTGTTTTCCAAGAACACATCCCTCACAAATTCCTTTGGAGAAGTGGATGTCGGGTAGACCATCAACCATTCCCTGCTTCTTAAGTTGTTTCATATATCTAAAATTTAAATTTCCAAACCTTTCATGCCATATCCTATTGATTTCATTAGCATGGGTAAGCAGTGATGCAAAATATGGTTCAATAAATTCAAAAAATGTGTAGACTTGAGATTGATGATTTACCTCATAGGTAGCAACCCTGGAATTGGTTTTCATGTCATAGATATCCACTGCATCAAGTGTGAATATGACTCTCTTTTCGATGTCGTAGTTAGTCATCTGATACACGGAGAGAAGATTGACGGAAAGTTTGGGAATGTGTAGCACATTCTCGAAGCTTCTGTTTGTGAGTTCAATTCTTCCTTTTCCAATGACCTCAGCTAGAGAGTTGTCCCCCATCAGAATAGGAGGACCTTTGCATTCATCCAATGAAGAATAGACTTCTTTTGTGGCAGCTATGTGGTGTGATGCTCCTGAATCTACAATCCAAGATCGGGAGAGGAGTTGATGGAAATCAAAGCATGGGTAGAGTTGTCTTTCTTTGGATTCTGATCTTCTGGCTTCTTCTTCTTCTTAGCACCCTTGGGGATGCGATATCCAAGGTTGTTTTTCTAAATTATTTGGGTCATTATATCTATCTGTTTTTTCATACATGCATATTTTGGATGGAATCCTTTATGGAAGTAAGTGCATTTCTCCCCTTTTCTTCCCTTTCCCCCTTTGGATCCAGAGGCATCGTTGAAGGGTTTTGAGTACCCTTCCTTCTTCAGATTTCCATGTGTTTTCCTTTTTTCATTGTCTTTATATTTTTTATATTTATGACCGCTTCCATATTGAACAATAACTGCATGCGCCTTTGGGCCTTTGATTTTTCCCATGTTGATGAGTTTGTTCTCCTATTGTGTCAGAGACTCGATAAAGTCATCAAGAGATGGCATCTTCCAGGTGGCTCCAGAGGTGAATCTAACTGAATGAAATGTAGATAAAACCACTAAGTATCTTGGGCCAAGTTTGGAGAGAATGGTGAGAACCATTTGTTTCTCCTTCTTAGATTTATCAACCCCGCAAGCCTTGAGTTGCGACAATAAATCCTTAGATTTGGTAAAGAAATATTGGATATTGTCGAAGCTTTTTGGATCTAATGTGAGAAATTCCACCTCGACCATGTGTCCCCTCATCTCATCCTATTTTCCAAAAATACCTTCCATGGTGGTCCAGGATTCATTGAGGAATATATAGGAGGATATGTGAAAGAGAAATTCAGGAGAAATGAGACTGCATATTGTTTTCACTGCTTCATCCATTCAATTTACATACTTGGATTTTTCTAAGGCTGATGTTGGTTCTGCCTCTGTGTTCATGGTTAACCTTTACAATCCTCTACTTCAAAGATGCATTATCATATTCTCCTTCCATGCAAATAAGTTGTAAGGTGTAAGAATGAATTCTTTTGAAATATCCATTTTTCTGTTGTCTTCAATCTTCGGTACCTGCAAAAATAATTTGGTGTGTCTTTTCCCTATCAGTATGTCAGCTCTGATACCATGTAAATGTGTTGAACCTGCACAAAATATATATAGTTGGGAATTGACATACACAATTGCAAAGAAAATATGAGAAAAAAGAAGCAGAAGAGAAAGAATGGAACAATTATCATTAACCAAATGAATGAATGATAATTTACACATGATATACTCTGTATAACTCAACCAATGTGCATTGGAGGAGAATCCAATGCGCCATAGTGGTGGTATAGAGTGATATAGACACACACAAATAGTTACGGGAGTAAACTGCCACCTATTCTAGTCTCTCAGGCAGTTACGGGAGTGAATTGCCATCTAGCTGAGTTAACTAGTCTATCAGTCTTCAGTTAATTCACTGAAACAGAGTGAAGTGAGGAGGAGATCACATAATCATGAGTAATGTGTTAATATGGTGATAATCCTGAAGATAATGCACATTATATGGTTATGATCCAAATATTGCATGGTGATAATACCAATGTGGCATCTAGACTCCACTCAACTGATCAAACTGAAGTGTGAATTGAAGAGATTATTCTCCCTAGAGGAATATTCTTCCTAAAATATAGGAGACTGAATAATGACTAATAAACATAGGAAAACCCTTAGGAAAAATAAATCATAGGTGTGTGTGAAGTAACTCCAACAAGGAGTCCAACAAAACTAGTGTTTTGTCGATCTGAGGCACGGTTTGGGTATTATGGCGAGTTGCAACTCAACTCCTGAAGCCATTATGGGACACAATGAAAATTTGGTCCAGGGGGAAAAAATCACAATAGGGTGACGTAATTGAGTTCCATAAGCTCCAGAAGGTATGTATGGAAAACTCCCACATGACCATGGTGCCCACAATCGCCCGACACAGGGGTTGTGAAATTTCTCCCCCTATGTTGGATTTGCATTGTGCCTCACTGAGCTAAACCCTAGTTCAGGAGATCCTCTAACAAACATTTTTCTGGGGGACGAAATCATAGGAGAGGGGTCCCCCTAGCTGGAATCAGTTGCCAAGAGTCCAACAGAACTAGTGTTTCATCTATTAGAGTCATGGTTCAAGTGCTATGGCGATTTGCAACTCCCCTCTTGAAGTCATTTAGGGACACAATGACAATTTGGTCCGGGGGCACAAAATCACAATCGGGCAACGTAACTGAGTTCCGTAAACTCTGAAAGGTTCATATGGCCAAATCCCATGTGACCACGGTCCCCATAATCGCCCGACATAGGGATTGTGAAAGTTGACCCGTTGTGCCGGATTTGCATTGTGCCTCACTGAGATAAACCATAGTTCTGGGGTTCCTCTAACAAACACTTTACTGAGAAACAAAATCATAGGAGAGGGATCCCCCTAGCTGAAATCCAATTCCAGGATCCCAACAAAACTGACGGTTTGTAGATCAAAGGCATGATTTTCATGTTGTGGTCAGTTGCAACTCAACTCCTAAAGCCATTCAGGGAGACAGTGACAATCTGGTCTGGGGGCACAAATCACAATTGTTCAACGTAACTAAGTTTTGTAAGCTTCTGAAGGTCAATATGGCCAATGCCCTTGTGACCACGATGCCCACAATATCCTGACACAGGGGTTGTGAAAGTTGACCCCTGTGTCGAATTTGCATTGTGACCATAAGACTCACGGGTAGCGAGCAACCCCTAATTAGTTAGTTCTATGAAATCCATGGAATTGTTGCAGAATTTAAGAGAAGATATTGTTATCTTAGTGAAATTTAAGAGCATATAGGAATGTTATCTTAGTGAAATTTAAGAGCATATAAGAATGTTATCTTAGTTTAAGAGGATATATTTCCCATGGACTTGTTGCAGAGTTTTAGTACTTTGCCAAGATTTGCATTCCTATCCCTTTACCACTCTCTACATACACAACCATTGGCCCTAACCTCTTAAACATTCAATTATCTTCCAAATGGTTTATTTCTACTAGAGAATTTGACCCTCTCTTCCAATAGGCTTACAAGCCAACTCCCAAATTATTAAAATTTGTTTGTTGTACTTCATGGAAGCTAAATGAAAAAGTTTAAGCTTGAAAGCCAATTTCAACTTATTATTCTCTTAGCTAATATTGAGGCCAACTATTAATGGGAGATGAAAAGGCCCTATGGTTGAACATAAAACTTCCACGAAACTATTCAAGGAGCTAGTAACCTAGATTTGAATTTCCACAAAGCCTATCTAATCTAGCCAACACCATCCAACTCCCTTTTTTCTTATCAAACAAAGTGCATTGTCCAAGTCTCTCCTTGTTCTACCATTTCAAATTTAGATAAATTATGTGCAAGATATGTTGACTACTATTCTAGGACAGTCTCTCAATGAGTGAAGAATAGGCAAAAGCTTTTCCTACAAATATATGGGAGCATAGAATGAGAAAAAACCATTAATTTTCCTACAACCATTACCATTAACCAAAAGTGTTGATTATCAAGATCTCCCCCCTTATAAAAAAATATCAAGAGATCCTCTAACAAACACTTTTCTGGCTGGCAGGATCAAAGGAGAGGGGTCCCCATAGTTGGAATCTAGTACCAAGAGTCCAAATAGAACTGACATTTCATCGATCTGAGGCACGGCTTACATTCTATGGTGAGTTGCAACTTTCCTCCTGAAGCCATTTAGGGACAAAATGACAATTTGGTTTGGGGGCACAAAATCAAAACCAGGTGATGTAACTGAGTTATGTAAGCTCCAGAAGGTCTGTATGGCCAACGTCCACATGACCACGGCACCCACAATCACTCGACACAAGAGTTGTGAAATTTGACCCCTTGTGTTGGATTTGCATTGTGCCTCATTGATCTAAACCCTAGTTCCAAAGATCCTCTAACAAACACTTTTCGGGCAACTTAATCACAAGAGAGGGGTCCCCCTAGATAGAACACAGTTCCAAGAGTCCAACAGAACTAGTGTTTCATCGATCTGAGGCACGGTTTGCATGCTATGGCGAGTTGCAACTCATTTTCTGAAGCCATTCAAGGACACAATGACAATTTGGTCCAGGGTTTCAAAATCAAAATCGAATGGCGTAACTGAGTTCCATAAGCTCCAGAAGGTCTATATGACCAACGCCCACATGACCACAATGCCCACAATTTCCCGACACAAGGGATTTGAAAGTTTACCCCCTATGTCGGATTTGCATTGTGCCTCACTGAGCTAAACCCTAGTTCTGAAGATCCTATAACAAACACTTTTCTGGACAATAGAATCATAGGAGAGGGGTCCCCTTAGCTGGATTCTGGTCTCAGGATTCCAACAAAACTAGTGTTTCATTAATCTGAGGCACGGTTTGGGAGCTATGGAAAGTTGCAACTCACCTCTCGAATTCATTCAAGGACATAATGACAATTTGGTCGGGGGGCACAAAATCACAATCGGACAACGCAACTAAGTTTTGTAAGCTCCAGAAGGTCTGTATGGCCAACTCCCACGCGACCACGGTGCCCACAATCGCCCGACACAGGGGTTGTGAAAGTTGATCCCTGTGTCATATTTTCATTGTGCCTCACTGAGCTGAACCCTAGTTAAGGAGATCTTCTAACAAACACTTTTTTGAGCGACAAAATCATATGAGAGGGGTCCCCCTAGCTAGAATTTATTGCCAAGAGTCCAATAGAACTGGCGTTTCGTCTATCCAAGGCATGGTTTAGGTGTTATGGTGAGTTGCAACTCGCCTCCTGAAGCCATTCAGAGACACAATGACAATTTGGTCTAGGGGCACAAAATCACAATCGAGCGACATAACTAATTTGTGTAAGTTCCAGAAGGTCTGTATGGCCAATGCCCAAGCGACCACAGTGCCCACAATCACATGACATAGGGGTTTTGAAAGTTGACCCCTTAGGCCAGATTTGCATTGTACCTCACTAAGTCAAACTCTAGTTTCGGAGATCCTCTAACAAACACTTTTTTGGGCTATGAAATCATAGGAGAGGGGTTCCCCTAGATGGAATATGTTGCCAAGAGTCCAACAGAACTGGCATTTCGTCTATCCGAGGCACGGTTTGTGTGTTATGGTGAGTTGCAAATTGCCTCCTGAAACCATTCAAGGACACAATGACAATTTGGTTTGGGGGGAAAAAATCACAATCAGGAGACATAACTGAGTTATGTGAGCTCTGGAATGTCCATATGTCCAATTCCCACGTGACCACGGTGCCCATAATCGCCTGACACGGGAGTTGTGAAATTCGACCCCCTGTGTCAGATTTGCATTGTGCCTCACTGAGCTAAAACCTAGTTTTAGATATTCTCTAACAAACACTTTTCTATGAGATAGAATCACAAGAGAGGGGTTTCCCTAGATAGAATCTGGAGCCAAGAGTCCAACTGAACTCACATTTCATTGATCCGAGGCATGTTTTGTGTGCTATGGCAATTTTCAACTCACCTCCTAAAGACATTCAGGGCCACAATGACAATTTGGTCCGGGAGCACAAAATCACAACTGGGCAACGTAACTAAGTTTGCTAAGCTCTGAAACGTATGTATGGCCAACTCCCATGTGACCATGGTGCCCACAATTGTCGGACATAGGATTTTTGAAATTCGACCCCCTGTGTCAAATTTGCATTGTGCCTCACTGAGCTAAACCCTAGTTCTGGAGATCCTTTAACAAACACTTTTCTAAGCGATTGAATCATAGGAGAGGGGTCACCCTAGCTGGAATTTGGTGCCAGGAGTCCAACAAAAATAACTTTTTGTCGATCCAAAGCATGGTTTGCGTGCTATGGTGAGTTGCAACTCATTTCCTGAAGCCATTCAGGGACATAATGACAATTTTCTCCAAGGGCACAAAATCACAACCAAGCAATGTAACTAAGTTTCGTAAGCTCTAGAAGGTTTGTATGACCAACGCCCATGCGACCACGGTGCCCACAATCTCCTGATGTGGGGGCTTTGAAATTTGACCCCATGCGTCAGATTTGCAATGTACCTCACTGAGATAAACCCTAGTTCTGAAGATCCTCTAACAAACACTTTTTTGGATGATGAAATCACAAGAGAGGGGTCCCCCTGGCTAGAATTTGGTGCCATGAGTCCAACAAAACTAGTGTTTCTTCGATCTGAGGCATGATTTGGGTGTTATGGAGAGTTGCAACTCACCTCTTGAAGCCATTCAGGGACACAATGACAATTTGGTTCGGGGGCACAAAATCACAATCGGGTGACATAACTGACTTTTGTAAGATCTAGAAGGTCTGTATGGTCAGCGCCCATGCGACCACGGTGCCCAAATCGCCCAACACAGGGGTTTTGAAAGTTGACCCTTGTGTCGGATTTGCATTGTGCCTCACTGAGCTAAAACCTGGTTCATGAGATCCTCTAACAAACTCTTTTCTAGGCGAAAAAATCACAGGATAGGGGTCCCCCTAGCTAGAATCTATTTCCAGGAGTCCAACAAAACTGGATTTTCATCTATCCAAGGCACAGTTTGGGTGTTATGGCAAGTTGCAACTCGCCTCCTAAAGCCATTCACGGACACAATGACAATTTGGTCCAGGGGCACAAAATCACAATCAAGCGACATAACCAAGTTTCAAAAGCTCTGGAAGGTCCATATGGCCAACTCCCACGCAACCACAATGCCCACAATCGCTCGACACGGGTTGTGAAATTTGACCCCTTGTGTTGGATTTACATTGTGCCTCAATGAGATAAACTCTGGTTTTGGAGATCCTCTAACAAACACTTTTATAGGCTACGAAATCATAGGAGAGGGGTTCCCCTAGCTGGAATATGTTGTCGGGAGTCCAACATAATTGGTGTTTCGTCTATCCAAGGCACGATTTGCATGTTATGGCGAGTTGAAACTCGCCTCCTAAAGCCATTCAAGGACATAATGACAATTTGGTTCGGGGGCACAAAATCAAAACCAGGTGACATAACTGAGTTTCATAAGCTCCAGAAGGTTTGTATGGCCAACTCCCATGCGACCACGGTGCCCACAATCGCCTGACACGGGATTTTTGAAAGTCAACCCCCTGTGTCAGATTTGCATTGTGCCTCACTAAGCTAAACCCTAGTTTAGATATCCTCTAACAAACAATTTTATGGGCAAAAAAATCATAAGAGAGGGGTCCCCCTAGCTAGAATCTGGTGCCAGGATTCCAACCAAACTGGTGTTTTGTCGATCTGAGGCACAATTTGCATGTTATGGCTAGTTGCAACTCAACTCTTGAAGCCATTCATGGACACAATGACAATTTGGTCTAGGGGCACAAAATCACAATCGAGCGATGTAACTGAGTTTCATAAGCTCCAGAAGGTCTGTATGACCAATTCCCACGTGACCACGATGCCCACAATCGCCCTACATAGGGGATTTTAAAGTTGACCCCTTGTGTGGGATTTGCATTGCGCCTCACTGAGATAAACCCTAGTTCTGGATATCCTCTAAAAAACACTTTTCTGGGCGATGAAATCATAGGAGAAGGGTCCCTCTAGCTAGAATCTGGTGACAAGAGTCTAACAGAATGGTGTTTCATCGATATGAGAAATGGTTTTCATGTTATGGAGAGTTGCAACTTGTTGGCAAATATTTAACAGATAGCGCATGCTTGTATACTTGTCATTGATGGAAAGTACAACAGTGAAGATGGCATGAGTACAGAAAGTATGTAATAGATGGGAATTATGAGAAGATGTTGCAGAGAAGATTCGAATAAGCTCAGAAGAGATAGTGCAAAGGATTGTTGGTAGATCATCAATGGCAAGATCAGAGTAAGCAGAAAAAAGTAAGCTCGGGAGGAGAAGCAACATTTTTTATTGTTGGATCCCATTTACAATTCTCGATGACCATCAGATTAAGTGTTGATCTGGACCGTTGATACGATTCCATTTCGGAGTTTCATGACTCGTGACTTGGAGAGGCAAGAAACATAACCATTGAAATCGCGATTTAATCACAACCATCAGATTAAGGTGTGATCTGGACCGTTGATCCGTCTCCATTTCGGAGTTTCACAACTCGCAACTTGGAGAGGCAAGAAATATAACCACCAAAATCGCGATTTGATCACAGCCATCAGATCAAGGTGTGATTTGGACCATTGATCCGACTCCATTTCAGAGTTTCGCGAATTGCGACTTGGAGAGGAAAGAAACATAACCACAAGAATGCCGAAATCGCGATATGTGAAATCGCAATATGATCTGAGTGATTAAATTAAGATCAGATCTGGACCGTTGAATCATAGGACAAGTCGTTGACTTGGAGTCAACGGAGCATGGTGTGGAAACTCACGAGATGAAAAATCGCGATATGATCTGAGCCATTGAATTAAGATCAGATCTGAACCGTCGAATCATAGGACAAGTCGCTGACTTGGAGTCAACGGATCATGGTGTGGAAACTCGCGAGATGTGAGATCACGATAAGATCTGGACCATCGGATCTATGGAGATTTCAACCATCGATCAAACTCAATGAATTTTATAAACTCACGAAATATGAAGAGCCTTTTGGCACAGCCTATGGTCACCGCCGGTGGTCACGAGAAGGGAAGGAGTCAGTTCAGATAAGCTCCATTTTGGGGTTTTGGGGATCGTGACTTGGAGAGTCGATATGCCTCATCTTCAGATTCACGAAATACGAATTTGCGAAAATCACTTTATGCATAAGCACTTGGTCATGGCCTTGGTCATATAGAGGAAGGAGCTAGCACAGAAAAGCTCTGTATCGGAGTTTCAAAGATCGCGATATGAAGTGTCGAGACACTTGTCCACAGGAATTTTGAAATGTCAAAACCCGATTTAAAGGCAAGATTAATAAAGTTCATCCAACGGTGCAGATAAACTTGAATATGATCGGAGGGCTACTGTTCTCTTTCACAGTTAATTCATCAGTTACGAATCAGTTAGCAAAATTGATTCATGATTTCTGATCGGTTGGCGTTTCAGTTGCTTAGACGGTTTTTCTTTTGCCTTAGAAGATTTGAAGTGTAACTGTTGTGGGTGTGGTGCATAAAATAAAAAGATACAGACTGTGCATGGTTGGTTGTTCTAGACGAAAAATGAATTAAACTGTAAGAAAGGGAAAATCACAGGATGCGCAGTGTGAGATAAAACTCAGAGAAGAGTAACAGATGAGGAAAAGACTTGAAGCAGAGCAGAATGACAGAACAAGTTGAAGCAGAGCAGAATGACAGAACAAGTTGAAGCAGAGCAGATTTTCAGAACAAACAAAGGAAGAGAAGAATCGCAGAACAGTTAGAAGAAGACTAGATTTAGAGAATAGAGAAGAAGTGGTAAGAATCGATTTATCTGTGTAGTTGGTTGTTTAATTATTCATTTATATTACAGGGTGGTTGGGAGGTGCTAGGAAGGACTGTTGTCCTCAGAGGTTCAAGTGGGATCTTGAACACAAGGAGTTGTAGCTTCCATCTTGTTGCAGCCAGAGAAACCAGGGTGGCAAGGTGGTGCAAGGGAGAACAAGTGTTCTCTGTTATACAGATTGGATCCTATGTAACTGGAAGTTGGTGCTTCCATCCAGTTGGTGCTGGAACATTAAGGGATTTGGTGTTTCCTTCTAGTGGGTGCTAGAGAAACCAGAGAGTTGATGCTCTCAAACAAGTTGCAGCTTGTAAAACAGAGGTAGCAACCTCACATTGAGTTGGTGCTCAATTATAGATGATGTATAGAACTTAAAAGACTGCCTATCATTTTGAAGAAGAACAGGTTTTCTCCCTTTATGGGTTTCCTTGTGAAAATATGTCTCTGTGTATACTTTATGTGTGACTTATGCTCATTACTTTTATTGTCCATATGTTGTATAATGTTGATGATCACTTGAAGAAAGATTAAGAATGTATTAATAGACTTAAAATTGTTTAAGCACAATAACAACTAATTCACCCCCCCCCCTCTCAGTTGTCTTAGTAATTTCAACAATTTGTATCAGAGTGGGTTCCTTTTATTCAAAGGTATATCTGTAAGCTTAAACATGACAAGTCATGAAGGGACTTCAGCCTCTAAGCCCCCTCTGTTTGATGGAACAAATTTTGCCTTCTGGAAGATTAGAATGAGAACATACTTAATGGCCTTGGGTGCTGATGTTTGGGATGTAGTAGAGACTGGATATACAAAGCCTGTTGTGCTAGCCTCCAAGGACGATAAGTTAGAGTTTAGTTTTAATGCTAAGGGAATGGATGCTATCTTGAATGGACTTGCTTAAGCTGAGTTTGTAAAGGTGATGCATCTTGAAACTGCCAAAGCAATGTGGGATAAACTTATTAGCAGTTATGAAGGAAATGAGAAAGTGAAAGATGCCAAACTTCAAACATACAGATTGAAATTTGAACAACTAAAGATGAATGAAGATGAAACAGTTAGCAAGTATTTTTTAAGAGTTGAAGAACTTGTGAATGCCATGAAGGGTCTTGGTGAGAAGTTTGACTAATCACTCTTAGTTCAGAAGATTTTAAGACCTTTGCCTGATAAATTTAATCCAAAAGTCTCTACAATAGAAGAATTAAGTGATCTTAAAACTCTGTCCATTGATCACCTCCTAGGAACTCTAACTCCATATGAAATGAGAATTAACAAAGATAAATCAAGTACTAGAGAAGCATCTTTTAAAGCAGACAAGAATACTGATTCAGAATTAGATGATATTGAGGCTAAATTTGTGAGAAGGTTAAAGAAAGGATTAGGAAAATATCAAGGCAAGTTGCCTTTCAAATGCTTTAATTGTGGTAAGATAGGTCATTTTGCATCTAAGTGTCCCCATCAGAAAAAGGATCAGAACTCTAATGATGAAAAGAAGTACCAATTCAAGAAATATAGTAAGAAGAAAAGCTTGGTTGCAAATAATGACAATTCTTCAGAAGACACCAACAGTGACTCTTCCTGTGAAGATAAGGTAAATGACTTTATGATTATGGCCAAAGAGGATTATGATAATAAAAGAACAGGCAGTGACGATAATGATGAAGAAGCTGTGGTTGATATGGAAGAAGAACTGATCAGTGCACTGGAAGAAATTGATAGACTCGGAATTAAGAACAGAAAGCAAAAACAATTGTTGACACAATTTGAGAAAGACAGTAAAAAACCTGATGAAGACTTTGCTCTGCTGAAAGTGGAATTAGAAGAGGCAAATAAAATAGAAGACATACTAAAACAACAATTTTTAGAGAAGAAAGTCAGGTGTGAATCCTTAGAAGAAGAGATAGTAAAAACCAAAAAAGAAATGGAGAAGTTTAAAGGATTGTATCACCAAAATCTGCCAAGTATTAAAGCCTCAAAAGGATTAACCTCCATTCTAAATCAGTAAAGAAATTAAAAATTGAAAGATGGATTGGGATATGAAGAAGGATCAATTAGTGATCATTCAAGTAATACAGAAACTATCAAGTTTGTCAAATCCTCAAACATTGACAACAGTCACTCTACAGAAACAAAGAAGGAAAATTAGCCACCAAGAAGGAATGAAAGAAAAAGCACCTGTAACACACCCACTATCGTAATTTTTAAAAATTTTGGGTTAATCTCCCATACAGGAGAAATCTCCACAAACCCGTATTAGCGAAATGCCAATCCCTGACTCTATACCAGGATTCAGGGTTCCTTCTA
>ML785763.1:531770-544048 GCA_009831015.1 Picea engelmannii | reverse complement strand
GATATGATCTGAGCCATTGAATTAAGATCAGATCTGGACCGTCGAATCATAGGACAAGTCGCTGACTTGGAGTCAACGGAGCATGGTGTGGAAACTCGCGAGATGCGAGATCGCGATAAGATCTGGACCGTCGGATCTATGGATATTTCAACCGTCGATTAGACTCAATGAAGTTTATAAACTCCCAAAATATGAAGTGCCTTTTGGCACAACCTATGGTCACCGTCGGTGGTCACGAGAAGGGAAGGAGTTAGTTCAGATAAGCTCCATTTTGGGGTTTCGGGGATCGGGACTTAGAGAGTCGAGATGCCTCATCTCCAGATTCACGAAATGTGAATTTGCGAAAAGAACTTTATGCATAAGCGCTTGGTCATGGCCTTGGTCATATAGAGGAAGGAGCTAGCACAGAAAATCTCTGTATCAGAGTTTTGGAGATCGCGATATGAAGTGTCGAGACACTTGGCCACAGGAATGTCGAAATGTCGAAACCCGATTTAAAGGCAAGATTAATAAAGTTAATCCAACGGTGTAGATAAACTTGAATATGATCGGAGGGCTACTATTCTCTCTCACAGTTAATTCATCAGTTACGAATCAGTTAGCAAAACTGTTTCATGATTTCTGATCGGTTGGTGTTTCAGTTGCTTAGACGGATTTTCTTTTTCCTCAGAAGATTCGAAGTGTAATTGTTGTGGGTGTGGTGCATAAAAGAAAAAGATACAGACTATGCGTGGTTGGTTGTTCTGGACGAAAAATGAATTAAACTGTAAGAAAGGGAAAATCACAGGATGTGCAGTGTGAGACTGAGAATATGCGCAGTGTGAGATAAAACTCAGAGAAGAGTAACAGATGAGGAAAAGACTTGAAGCAGAGCAGAATGACAGAACAAGTTGAAGCAGAGCAGAATGATAGAACAAGTTGAACTAGAGCAGAATGACAGAACAAGTTGAAGCAGAGCAGATTTGCAGAACAAACAAAGGAAGAGAAGAATTGCAGAACAGTTAGAAGAAGACCATATTTACAGAACATAGAAGAAGTGGTAAGAATCGATTTATCTGTGTAGTTGGTTGTTTAATTATTCATTTATATTCCAGGGTGGTTGGGAGGTGCTAGGGAGGTCTGTTGTCCTCAGAGGTTCAAGTGGGAGCTTGAACACAGGGAGTTGTAGCTTCCATCTGGTTGCAGCCAGAGAAACCAGGGTGGCAGGGTGGTGCAAGGGAGAACAAGTGTTCTCTGTTATATAAGTTGAATCCTGTGTAACTAGAAGTTGGTGCTTCCATCCAGTTGGTGCTGGAACATTAAGGGAGTTGGTGCTTCCTTCTAGTGGGTGCTAGAGAAACCAGAGAGTTGGTGCTCTCAAACAAGTTACATCTTGTAAAACAAAGGTAGCAGCCTCACATTGAGTTGGTGCTCAATTATAGATGATGTACAGAACTTAAAAGACTGCCTATCATTTCGAAGAAGAAGAGGTTTTCTCCCTTTATGGGTTTCCTCGTGAAAATTTGTCTCTGTGTATACTTTATGTGTGACTGATGCTCATTACTTTTATTGTCCATATGTTGTATAATGTTGATGATCACTTGAAGAAAGATTAAGAATGTATTAATAGAATTAAAATTGTTTAAGAACAATAAAAACTGATTCACCCCCCCCCCTCTCAATTGTCTTAGTAATTTCAACACAACTCGCCTCCTAAATCCATTCAAGGACCTAATGACAATTTGGTCCGGGGGCACAAAATCAAAACTGGGTGACGTAACTGAGTTTTGTAAGCTCTGTAAGGTCTATATGGCCAATTCCCACATGACCATGGCGCCCACAATCACCCGAAACATGAGTTGTGAAAGTCAACCCCCTATGTTGGATTTTTATTGTGCCTCACTGAGCTAAATCCTAGTTATGGAGTTCCTCTAACAAACACTTTTCTAGGCGATGGAATCACAGGAGAGGGGTCCCCCTAGTTGGAATTCGATGCTAGGATTCCAAAACAAATGGTGATTCATCAATCCTAGGCACAGTTTGTGTGTTATGGCGAGTTGCAACTCGCCTCCTGAAGTCATTCAGGGACACAATGACAATTTGGTCCAGGGGCACAAAATCGCAACCAAGTGACATAACTAAGTTATGTAATCTCCAGAAGGTATGTATGGTCAACGCCCATGCAACCACAGTGCCCAAAATCTCCCAACACAGAGGTTGTGAAAGTTGACCCCCTATGTAGGATTTGCATTGTACCTCACTGAGTTAAACCCTAGTTCCAGAGATCCTCTAACAAACACTTTTCTGGGCAACAGAATCATAGGAGAGGGGTCCCCCTTGCTATTTATACTCCTATTTATACTAAATCTGTTTATCCAAAAGAACAATCTAGAGGAAGATCCTTCTAGAAGCGAAAGCTTCTATTAGGTCTTCCTACATTTGACTTATTCTTCCTTATTACTAGGACTTATTAATATTGGCCTTTATTACATGGAAATATATTATTCTACATGTGTGAGGGGTTAGGGAGTTTAGGTCCCTAACATGTCATCCCCCTTAAAAATAGCCTTGTCCTAAAGGCTTGAGATGAGGATTTTTTTGCAGAATGGTAGTTGGTGCCCAAGCGGCATTTACTGGAGTTGTATCTTTCCACTGGACTAACAATTCATTGATGGTGTGTTGACGCAGACGATGCTCACGCTGGTCCAAAATTGTTTGCGATTATAACCAGATGGATCCTTCTTCATCCAACTCGGGAAGGCTGGTTTGAATTTGGAACTTAGTTCCAATCACCTTCTTTAAGTAGGAGACATGAAAAATAGGATGGAGCTTAGAATGACTGGGCAAAACTAACTGATAGGCCACCTATCCCACACTCTTGAGAATTGTATAAGAACAATAAAATTTGGGAACCAGTTTCTGACAATGGTCATCCTTGAGGGATTTTTTCTTATAAGGTTGCATTTGAAGAAACACCTGGTCTCCTTTAGCAAATTGGCGTTCAAAGCGACCTTGATTTTCCTGTTGTTTCATGCAATTCTATTCCATGACCAAATTATCTTTAAGGGTACAGAGAATAGCCTCTCGAACCGTAAGTGTTTGGTCAAACTCTTGGACCTTCAAGACACCTGGAAGTTATGAGATAACTGAAGGTGGATTTTTTCCATATACTGCTTCAAAAGGAGTCATGTGGGTAGTTGCATGGTAAGAAGTGTTGTACAACCATTCAGCTAGTGGTAACCATTGATCCCACTGTTTTGGCCTTTCTGATGCAAAACACCTCAAATATGTTTCTAAACACTTATTGACGAATTTAGTTTGACCATCAGTCTGGGGATGATAAGTTTTGCTGAGATGCAATTGGGTGCCATGTAGCCTGAACAGTTCTTGCCAAAAATTGCTAGTGAAAGTGGGGTCTCAATCAAAAACAATAGAATGAGGCATGCTATGAAGCTTCAAGAGTTGATCTATGAAAATTTGAGCCACAGTGGAGGTGGTAAATGGGTGTTGAAGAGCACACAAATGAGCATACTTGGAAAGACGATCAACGACCACCATGATGATTGATTTATTGCCCGATTTAAGTAATCCCACAATAACATCCATAGATATATCCCTCCAAATAGTAGGTGGAATCGGAAGTGGTTGTAGTGTGTTAGGATCTTTGATTGTTTCTCCCTTGTTGCATTGACAAACATCACATTCTTCCACAAAATTGTGAACGTCATGTTTCATACCATCCCAGAAAAAAGAACATTTGACCCAATCATAGGTTTTGGTAAACCCTGAGTGCCCAAATGTGGGTGTAGCATGAAGCTCAGAAAATACCGTGGATTTAAGTTGTGACTGTTTACTTACATACAAATGGCCTTTGTAGAGAAGCTCATCATTGTGCCAAGAGTACCCTGGGAAACTGGATAATTGGCCTACAATTGTTGGATCAGATGCGAAATTTTGGGATCTTGTCGCCATTCATGGCGAATATCTTGGAGCCAATCTAATAGAATGAAGGAGAGGGAAAAAATGGACCCTTCATCTTCATATTTTCTTGAAAGTGCATCAACAACCACATTTTCTTTGCATTTCTTGTAAATGATCTCATAATCATATCCAAAGATCTTAGTCACCCATTTTTGTTGCTATGGGGAGGAAGCGCGTTGTTCCAGAAAATACTTGAGGCTTTGATGATATGTCTTAATTTGGAAGTGTTGCCCCAATAGATAAGGGTGTCAAAGATCCACTACATGAAGAATAGCCAACATTTCTTTTTCATAGATTGATTTTCCCAAAAGTCGATCTGATAGTTGTTTGCTAGTAAAGGCTAAAGGCTGACCATGTTGCATAAGGATTGCTCCAATTCCTCTCCCAAAAGCATCACATTCCAGGAAAAAGGTCTTTGTGAAGTCAGGAAGGGTCAGAACTGGAGTGGTGCACATGGTTTCCTTCAAGGTTTGAAAGGCCTGATCAATTATGGGAGTCCAAGTGAAATAATTATTTTTAAGGAGACCAGTGAGAGGTGTTGCAATCTTTCCACAATTCTTAACAAACTTGCGATAATAGCATGTTAAACCCATAAATCCACGCAATATTTTGAGAGTCTTTGGGCGAGGCAATTCTACATAGCTCCAATCTTTTTAGGATCCACCCTGACACCTTCCTTGCCAACAATATGATCCAAGTACTCGACTTCTGAGGCACCAAAATCACATTTAGATTATTTGAGGAAAATTTGGTGCTGAGAGAGTAGATGTAGAACTCTATCCACATGAGCAAGAAGGGTTTTCCAGGTTTTACTATAGATGAGGATATCATCAAAGAAAACTAAGACAAAATGACAGAGAAAAGGATGGAAGACATGATTCATGAGGCTTTGGAAAGTGGAGGGAGCATTACACAAGCCAAATGGCATGACCAAAAACTCATAGTGCCCTCATGAGTTTGAAATGCAGTCTTAGGCATGTATGCCTCGTTCATACGTATATGGTGGTAGCCAAAACAAAGATCAAGTTTAGTAAAGAACTGTGCACCACTCAATTCATCCAAGAGGTCATCAATGACGGGAATGGGAAATTTGTCTTTTATGGTGAGTTTATTGAGGGTGTGGAAGTCAGGAAACATGTGTCAAGAGCATTCTTTCTTAAGGACCATGACTACAAGAGAAGAGTAGGTACTAGTACTAGGATGGATAACACCTGCGGTGAGAAATTCTTGAACAATTTTATCAATTTCATTTTTTTGGGAAAAGGGATGACGATAGGGATGAACATTGGGAGGAAGGCTACTAGGGACAAGGGGAATCAAACGATAATGAACACCATGGGAAGGAGGAAGTCCCTGAGGAGTGGGAAAAAGAACTTTATGTTTGGAGAGGATGGATTGGAGGTCATGGGGCATAGAGGGTGTCTCAGTGTCCTGAATGGCATGGAGTTGTGCAGTAATTCTAGAATGACCTTTTTTTAGGAGATTTTCCATGTGATGGGAACTAATCATCTCTAAGGAACCAGCGGTGATGCCTTGAAACTTATATTGTTGGCCCTCCTGGTTGAATTGCATGGTTAATCCCTTAAAATCCATGATAATGGGACCCATAGTCCTTAGCCATTTTGCACCCAACACAATGTCACAACCACCCATGTCGATAGAAAACATATGATATTTCATGTGGTATTGACCAATTTGGAGACACACTTTTTCACAACTCCCCCCACATTTCATGGACCCGCCATTGGCAATCATGATTTGAAAATTATTGACTACACGAATATAGCAATTAGTTTCTTGGGCAATGTGGCAATGAATAAAATTATAGGTGCTTCCATTTTCAAGAAGGATGATGACCTCCCGATGCTTAATGTAACCAATTATCTTGAGATTTTGGGGAGTAGAGAACCCAGTGAGAGAATTCAGGGAAATGACCGATTCAATTTCAGGAGGGTCGAAGGGTGGAGTCATGTCAGTGGGTTCATGTGATGGCCACAGGGGGGGCCTCAACATCGTCTTCCAAAACATCCTCGGAGATGGCCATAAAAATATTTTTTTTCTTTACACTTATGCCCGGGAAAATATGTTTCATCACAATTATAACAAAGGCCTTTGAGTTGGTGTTTAGCCATTTCTTCCCTAGTCAATTTCTAGATCTTTAGTGGAGTGGGAGTGACTGGTTTAGGGCGAGGAATAAAGGAAAGTTTTCGGGTTTGAGAAGAGAAAACATGTTTTTTCTTCCTTAGCTCTTTTAGTAGCTTCCACCCAACTCTGAGGCCGAGCCATGAGGACATGGGCATGAATCTCATCCTTGAGGCCAGGACTACAAGGGCCAAGACTGGAGTGGAGGCACAGTTGCGCAGCAATAGATCTTATTTGTTCTATTTTTGTTTCCGTCCCAAGGTTTAAGGTATGCATGTTGTCTACAGACAAGGGTTTTCCCTGTGCTATAGCTCTCTGATATGTGTGTGGGGTCCAACAGTAGTACTCAACCCAATATCTCAGGGCACCAACTAAGGAGGCTAGATTGTGCCCTTATTCGTACTACCTGATTACCTAGGTACTAGAGAGTATATTCCTGAGTGTTGTTCTCAGTGTCACTATAGTAGTCAAGCGGTTGATCGGTTTATCTATGGAGGGCTTCATGAGATCTAGGTCGATTTGTATATAATTGTTGTATGATGCGCTACCACTCGAAGGGGTACCAACAGGGGTTTCAAGGGTGGACAATAGATGTACGCTTACGTACCACTTGTATTTCCTGTGTGTATGACTCCCCGATCGTGGGTTTATGCGTGTAACAACATATCTCTATAGATTTAAGACATTGGAATATGTCTCTACCCTAAAAAAAAATAACCCACAATTTTTTACCAAGGAAAGTGCTTTGATACCACTTGTAGTATTCCAGATATAAAATAGTATGCAGAACAAAAATATTTTAGATAGAAATGGCAGAACAACAATGATATAACTAGAACAATACCAAAATAACACCAGAAAGAGCACCTTGATTAATGATAGCAATGTTCACTTGCCTCTTCGAGGGGGCAACCTCCAGCAGAGCAAAGCTCTATTACAATAATATCCAAGACAAAACTTCTCATACCCTCTACTCCTATTTATACTAAATTTGTCTATCCAAAAGAACAATCTAGAGGAAGATCCTTCTAGAAGCAGAAGCTTATATTAGGTCTTCTTACATTTGACTTATTCTTCCTTATTGTTAGGCCTTATTAATATTGGCCTTTATTTCATGGAAATATATTATTCTACCTACGTGGGGGGTTAGGGAGGTTAGGTCCCTAACATAATGAAACCTTATTCTCCATCTAAATAACAAAATCAGACCACTTTTTATTTTGTATCATCTTGAATTCATATTGTGATGGATAATGGCCATATTGTTTCTCCTATCAAAACATTGCAGATGGACTAGTTAAAGTAATTAATATCCAATCATTTAGTTTTTTGTACAAAATTTAAAAAAAAATATCATTTCAGATATTCCCAGGACTTACAAACTTGCATATTAAGGCTTCTAAAAATTTTTGGCCACTGTGATGTGTGGCATGAAATTTGGCAAGCCTGGCCTTTGAGGCCTTGTCCTGAAACATACACTATTCAATTTAATTATGCACCAGTAAAATATAAAAATCGTTTAACGAATTTGAAATAATCTAGTGTCAAAAATTCAAATACATGTATGCTCTCCTCACCGAACTTCCTCTGTGCATCTACTCTATCATATGCTTCCACAATCTCTTTCCATAATTTCACACTTACATCAATTGGAATTCTTTTGTTCCTTAGCTCAGTAGGAATTCCTTTTATCTTTTTCGTTTGGTTGCAATGAAATCTCTTGCAATTTTGAGTCATTTGTTTTTTTATCTCCTTTTTTGACAAACCTATCCCAAATTTAGTCTCCATTTCATTGATGACTATATTTTGAAGGTGCAAGGGTATCTTCGAGAATGGAATATGTAGATGTTCTTTCAAGCGTTGAAGGTATGATTCCTTCAACCAACACATGAACACTTTCCCATCATCTGTCATTTTTTTATTCCTGGAGATAACATCATATTCTACCTTGGTTTCATATGTACCAATGCAAGATGCATAACATGTACTAGTGGTGGAACAAATTTGTGACCCGGGAGTGGTTGGGACATTGGATGTCTCTACTCCATGTTCTACATTCTTAGAGGTTATTGAGATTGAATTTCTCCTTGATCTTTTGCACGATCCAGGAATTGATGGGGAATCAATCGATTCTCTTTGACGGGGTTGGTTTGGTTGGATTGTTTTAGTGCCTTTAGTAGATCATTCTTCCACATATTTGGCAAACATGGAAAAGTCCATACCTTCTAGTTTATTCACTGCTTCTACCCCCAATATAGAATCCATTGCCTATTTTAGTTTCTCATTGTCATGTCCCTATATGTGTACAATAAATTTCTTATTTTAAATTTAAAAATAAAAGAAGTAAACCCTATATAGAAAGAGAGGAAAATTCTTCTTTTATAATTTTGAAATAAAAAACTAAAAAATACAATTCAAACAAGCAATGGAAACATGGACAAATCTATAAATTGAGTATGAAATACCTCATTATGGAAAGAATCATATCCCTTTTCTCATTTCCCTCTGCTACTTGACATTTTTTGGCGTCCTAGGATAAAAAAAAATCCTCCAAACTCTGGAAAATCCCTTCTCTTTGCTCTATATGCATTGAAACAACCAGTGGGATTATAGATTGCTCAATTGGTTACGGGTCAAAGAGATCAAGTGGATATAGATAATATGTGGGTGGTGCCTCCACCTCCTTTTTTATTCCCTATTCTAAGGGGTGATCAACAGGCTTTGTTACTGTTCTGTTGCATTGATCAACTACCTATGTCTCTACGGGTGAGGATCTTCCCACGCTTGCCCCTACCTTTTCTCTGAGTGGTTCTTTTGGGTATGATTTTTTTTTACAATGCATGGGGACATGATATTACCTATACATTGGTGTACATGTTTTCTTTTGGGTGCGCGTGGGATATAAAATTGTGAAGGGAGATTCGTGAATTCACAAAATTGGTGTTATTTCTTTCTTTTGGGTGTGCGTGGGCTCTATTGCATGAATGTTTGCTTGCATTTGGTCTTATTAAAATCGTGAATGTGCGGGCTCTATTGCATGATTGCTTGCTTGCATTTTGTTGTAATTAAGGAATTCCATAAGTGAATAATATATTATATGCGCGGGCTCTATTATAATTTTTTTGTTTTCCTTTAATAATTGACGTTAAATTAGGCGTCATTAGCACCAGATTTAGTTCCCCAAGTTGATCACATTTTTTCCACTAGACGATGCTAAATCTGGTGCTAATGGCACCCAATTTAGCGTCGATTAATCACACCAGTATGTTATTGAGATGATATGGTATCCTATGCAGGTTGAGGTAAAGGCTATCAGTATATTTCCTTTCACATATTTACCTATTATCCACTTCTCTTTATCTCATATGCATCCTTTCACATCATGTACCTATCTTTGCCACACAAATACCATCACATGTAACATACATAACGATTTCTTTTTCATGGTTTAAGTGAAGGTGTGCATATGCTACCCATCATGTCCCTATCCCTTAGGGGAATACCATCCCTTCTTTCTTTAATGAGCTTCGTTTTCATAATCTGTAGGATGGTGTTTTACTCGAGGATGAGACTTATGAGAAAAAACACGTAATATCTAATGATGAAAATGCCTCACAAAATCCATTTTTAAGTAATCTCCCTAGCACTTAATTTAAATGCACACCAATTTAAATCACCCAATTTAAATGCACACCAATTTTAATCACCCAATTTAAATGCCATACAGGTTTGCAATCTGGCAAGAAGAATTCCCAAAAGGATGGGCCTCATGTAGGTTTAGGGTTCTTGGCCTTCAAAGAAACAATCTTTTTTCCTTCTCCATCCCATCCACACACAATGAATTTCATCTTCTTTTCCCCTTGGTACTAGAGTTGGCTCTTTTATTTGTTTCATATCACACCTGCTCCCATTTTGGAGTTTTTTTGGGTCTTACAAAAGATCAATTTTGAACATGGAAGAACATATCTCCCAACCTTTTCTACAAGTTCTCTTCCTCATATTGTTTGAAGGTACTCTTTTTTTGGATTATATTGATTTGTTTCTTGCCCAAACTTGTTTGATCCTTTCCTTTGTGTCCCTTGATGAACTAGGTACCACCACCACCTTTGAGCACAAAAAATTTGTTTTCTCTTATGTAAAAGAGTGCATACCTATCCTATATATAAGTTCTTACAAACATCAAATCACATGAATCAAGTGGTGCTACATCACAATACACTTCATTGGAAAAATTAGCATATATGGAAAACTTTACCTTAAAACACCATGTGACTCTCATAACAAAATTCTTTTGCAACCAACTCAATGAACATGGTTGTGGATGCTTATATGTTTCCAAAATGAATTCTTTAACTGAAGCTATATAGATCAGATTGGATTGAGAAGCACTGTTTAATATATCATAGGTGAAAATGTTAAGGTAGTGTGAATGAAAAGAAGAAGATTGTTATCAAGGAAATATCACAGGTGATTTGTAGCATGCTTGGGAACTCAATGGTTTATTGATACTGTATAAAATACATTTTCCCAAAAATGGTAATGTGCACCTAGACCTATGCAGCAAACTATACTTGTTAGTCATGCAATTTATTGAAGGACCCTCTTCAAATGGATGGCATGGTTTGATTATCTCAAGGAGCATCTTTCTACGATACCCATCTAGGTAAAGTTCCATTTATACTTATTGAGTTCTAGAATGAAAACATTTTTTTTGTAATGATGACAAGCTAGGGGGTTTTCTTAAAACAGATATGTCCTTTTTAATTCTTCTAATATGACAGTTGCAAAAAACTATGTAGATATGGATGTTCTAGAAGGTTTGCTTGAATTCATTAGTCTAGCAATAGGAGGGAAGGAAATATGGAAACCATTGAACTATAAAAATATGTCATTCAACTATAGATACTATTGTAACTATTACCACCTTAAGATTTACTATCCAAGAAAAAACCATGGGAAGACCAATGATGAAATCCATATGGCTAATGCCCCCTAGAACTTTGGTCATGTATTGTTAAAGTTAGTTTCTAAATTTAGTAAAGGGAAGAGGAAGCAAGATGAAGTGAACAAATTTCCCATTCTATAATAGAAATGGAGTTCTAAGGTGAAAAACCCCCAACTCCTTTTTAAGTAAAATCCACAATGGATTACTTATGAGGACTTTCAAGCTCTTTTTAAAGATAAATGGCAGCATTTTGAACCCTTGAAGGAGAACTTGTTAAAGATAATTGGAAACATTATGATCCCTTGAATGAGAACAATGTTACAAAACAATTCTTTGAAAACCTCTCATGGACTAAAAGTATTGTTATAACTTAGGCAAAAGAGACCTTCAAAAGCTCCAACATTGATAACAAAAAGCTAAGATAGAATCTTTATTATAATATTTTACTTTGGATCAAAGAGATGTGATGAAGATGGAACAATTGGGAGCACTAGAAAAGGGAAAAATAATGATGGGCAAGGAGGAGGCCAAATGGAAACAAAAAATATTGTGATTTGGTTAGTCAAAGGAGATTTTAATAGTTGTTTTTTTCCATTATCAAGCTATCTAGACGAAATACCAAAACATAATATGGATAGTGAACAATCCAAATGGAATGGAATATAGGTAATGTTGATTAAGGTTGGTTGTCATTGATGTCAACCCTTGAAGAAAGCCCTGTAGCACAAAGGTTTGGGTAATGGACCCAATATTGTTTGATGTAAATATGACTCATTAATTTTTTTTCATGGTTGATAAGAAGTAAATATGGAAGAACTCCAAAGTGGTCCCCTTATGGTGAAAGCCCTAGCGGGAAGACGCTTTGCGAAGTAAGTGAACCCATGATTAATTGTGAAATAATGAGATGAAGGATAGTGAATTTGTCAGTGAAACTATCCTATATTGATAGTTCTTGTCATTCCATTTCCGGTGGTATGTAGAACATCGCATAACTCCTCACGGTTAGAGAGTTATGACCATGTGAAGTTGGAGAACCCAGGTTTGGGTATGGACCCAAGTTTGTTTGATGGATAACGGTATGATTTTTTCTATATTTGAAGGTAATACTATTCTATATGGATAGTACATGTCATTCCATTTCTGGTGGTATGTGTAATGTCACATAACTCCTCACGGTTTGAGAGTTATGGCCTTACGAAGTTGGAGGACCCTCATATGTCATCTAGAAGCC
>ML785763.1:454203-510349 GCA_009831015.1 Picea engelmannii | reverse complement strand
AAGGTAGAATGGTCGAGGGGGTTCGGAATCCACTATCATTCGTTGATCTACGCGCTGCTAGATCGACCGTCGATCTAAGCGTGTTCTTTATTCTCCAGGTGCGAATGTAGCAAAAACTTAGGCTTAGTGCTTTTTGTGGGTTTTATGCACTACTTCTCTTGCTTTTGTCTCCATGGGGTTAGGAAACACCACTCAACGTCAATAATCATGAATTTTCTTTTCTTTTCCTTTCCTTGAAAATAATTTGCAGAAATGAAATATTATTTGCAAGCCAAAATACATCTAGAGTGAAAATTTTCCAGTCAACAGATGATCCTATGAATTATAGGGTTATAACAGAGAGGACAAGAAGACATGATACCCATAGTGGATTTTTTTCTATAGATTCTTCAAGGTTCCTACTGGAGGATAAGGAGCCTTATGTTCTACCAATTCATTGTGCACAGGTATTTCTTTAACTCAAATAAGAAGAGATAGTGATCAATAATGTATTAATACATTGTTTATTGTGAATATATACATGTGTTTATTAATCAGTAAAATTGTTATAACATACGTCTAATATATGTATGTACCCATTCATGTGCAGGTATTTTTCTATGAAGATATTCTGGACCCGAAATGGTTGTTTATCACACATTATGATCCAAGATTAAGGCGTGTATTTGATGATGCATTAGTGGATACTGAGAAAAACAATGATGGCGAACAAAATGAGAGAGATGGATTAGAGAACATCGAAGAAATTAACATCCATGATGATGTTGAAGATGGTTATGTTCAGGCACAAGAAGACAACAATACAGAGTTAGATGATGTTATGGAAGACAAAAATATGGATGGTATACAAAATGATGATCCAAATACATCTGGTAACAATATGGATGATCTACAGTAAAATTTCAATGATGATGAAGATGGTGCAGGTCAAGATGAAGATGATGTTAATATTAACTACTTGAAAGTTCATATGAACATTGACAATGATACACTATATGACATTATTGCAAACAATGATGTTAATGACCCCGACTTATAAATTTCAGAATTGTTTGTAATCCATGTTTAAAAAATGATGATTCTTATGGCCTACTCTTTGAAATGGTTTAGTATTATTTGTGTCAATACAAATTACCTATTTCAATATCATTAAAGTGTTCAAGATATGGTATGAATTGTTGGCAGAAAAAATAGGATTACTTGCATGCTTCTTCCATTCATTTTGTATCAACATATGTTCATGAAGACACAAAAGTTAAAAAAATATTAAGTAATGCACTATCTCACAATGATTTGAATAAGCAACTTGTTAACTTCATTATTTTTATATTGTTTACATTTTAATGTTGAGAATAAATTTTTTATTATGTTTTATTAAGAACTAAACATAAAATAATTAAACAAAATAAAATATTTTAATCACCTAGAATTAGGTGAAAAATTAATAAATTAAAGTTCAATTTTACTTTCCTATTTCATATCAAAATTACATAAATATTAAATCTCAATGATTTCAGTGAGTCTTAAAACCCTCCCATACCGTCAATGCATTTGCCTAGTCTAACCATGTAAAATTTCATCGCATACAGTCACATTTTAAAGAAATTTCAATGTTGGCCCCATTCACTACTCATTGTTCCAAGTCAGTTCATGACATTGTAGATGAACGTGTTGGAAGACATTCCATGACATTTCAAGAGCGTTCCGACCAAGATTCTATAGATGGGAATGGTGAACAATGAAAATGATCAGACCGCATGATGAAGTTTTATGCAAACGTGGAGGATGTCAAAGATTATGAGGGGACATCATGAATCCTTAACTCTTGAAACCCTCACATACCATCAAGGAATGTGTCTTGTCTAACCATGTTAAATTTCGACCTAATCCCTAACCCCTAATCCATTGACCCTTAAATCCTTAAGTCCTAATCCCTAAACATTAGTTAATCACTAATCCCTTAACATAAAATCCCTAAATCCCCTAACCCCCAAGATATCGACCCTTGAACACTTAAAACCTAATCCCTAATCCCTTAATCCATAAACCCCTATTCCCTAAGCACTTAAACATTAATCCCCTAGCCCATAATCCCTAATTCATTAACCATTAAACTACTTAACCCATAAGCGCCAAATCCCTTATCTCTTGACCCTTAATCCCTTAAACCCTAATCCCCAATTCCTTAACCCTTAATACTTGTACCCCAAATCCCTAAATCCCATAATCCTCAAAGCCCCTATCCACTTAACCCCCAACACCTCAACTAATTAACTATTTAGGCACATTCGGTGCTAAACCCCATTCACTAGTCATCATGTGACATTGATGGATGACATTGGTTATGGGCGTGTTGGAATACATTCCATGACATTTCAAGAGGGTTTCGACAAGCATTCCATAGATGTGAATGAAGGATGATGACAATTAGACTGGATGATGAACGTTGATGTGAATGTGGACGATCTCAAATATTATGTGGGGACATCATGTATCCTTAAGTCTTGAAACCATCGCATACCGTTAAGGCATGTGTCTAGTCTAACCATGTCAAATTTCAACACATACAGGAACAATTTGAATAAATTTCAAAGTTGGCCCCATTCACTGCTCATCCTGCGACATCAGTGGATGACATTAGTGATTGGCGTGTTGGAAGAGGTTCCATGAAATTTAAAGAGAGTTCCGACAAAGCCCTAACTCCCCTAACTCCTGATCCATTGACCCTTAAAGCCTTAAGCCCTAATCTCTAATTAAACCTTAAGTCCTCAACCTTAGTTAATCAATAATCCCTAAATCCCCTAACCCCTAATTCATCGACCCTTAAACACTTCTCACTAATCCCTAATCCCTTAATCCATAAACCCCTATGCACTAAGCACTTAAACATTAATCCCCTAGCCCATAACCCCTAAGCCATTAACCATGAAACTACCTAACTCATAAGCACCAAATCCCTTAGCTCTTGACCCTTAATCCCTTAAACCCTAACCCCTAATCCATTAACCCTTAATCCATGTGCCCCAAATCCCTAAATCCCATAATCCTCAAAGCTCCTATCCACTTAACCCCCAACACCTCAACTAATTAACTATTTAGAATAATCTGGCTACATCCGACGCTACTTCTGGTGCAATTTTTGGCACTAATTGGGGTGCTAAATCAGGCGCTAAAAGGGGTGTTATTTCTAGTGCTAAAGGGGGCACTATTTCTGGTGCTAAATGGGGTGCAACTTTTCGGTGCTAAATGGGGCGCAATTTACGGTGCTATTAGTGCCTAAATTCTATGTTCGACACGAAAAAATGCCATGAATAGCTCCATCCCAATAAATAGCACCGACTTTTTCAAAAAATTGAAGAAAAATACATTAAAACCAACTTTGGAAGAAAAAAAGGGAGTAAAAATGGGAGCAAATCACAAGGATTTGTTGTAGTGTGTGGATCTAGCTCGCACAATTTTCTATTTTTTTATGTGTTGACCACAACATTGACTTGGCTCCTATGCTGACTTGGAGGACTCTCGACCTGGGCAGATAGGTGGATGGGCATCTATTGCTAATTTGGCATCTTCTCCAGGTCGTGATCCTAACCTAGACTATGCAAAATCATGTAGGACAACAATTCTGCTAAATAAACAATATAGTGGCTACATAAACATATTTGAGTTGCTACAGAATCATATATGTTGTAGCAACTCATTAAAAGTAATAACTAGTTAAACCAAAATAAATAAGGAAGAATATAAATATACTTATAATGAACAATTTACCTTGGATATTCTTCAATATACAAATTATGACGTACCTGAGAAGGATAATCATGGAAAAAAGGGTAAAATAGAGTGTAAGTTGGTTCATAAGTACAGGTTTTTGAGGAAAATTTATGATAGGAAAGTGACAAAAAGAGTATGATTTGAGGACCCAACATCTCCCCCACATGGAAAATGTTGCATGTCCTCGAGCAACCAAAAATGTACTCTACTCCTCCAAAAATTAATTGGCCTCCATAAAAAATTCAAAATTGTTGACCCTTTTCTCTTATATTCTCTTTGTAGCTTCTATCAAAAAAATCATCCTAGAAGGTGATGCCTATATCTTTCTTTTTTTTCATTCAAATTTATCTCCAGTCTTCTATTCCTGATTTTTCCTTTCATGTTGTGAATATACCATTTTCTGGCTTCAAACCTATGGTCCCGAGTTTGTCAATTTTATCTGTTGTTTTTCCTCATGGTCTCCCTCTAAATCTTCTAGGTTCAGGGTTCGAAATCCTAACCTCCTTCTATGTCCTCTGTCTTGAATTTTTCTTCTTCTTTGTTGTTTTAGGATTTGGTTCTTCATTCTTCTCTAGCTTTGCATTTTCATTTTCCTCTGTTTTTGGCTCTGCATTCTCTAATTCGAGAATCTCGGGCTCCAATTCCAAGCTTTTCAATCTTTGAAACTTTTGGCTCTGCTTCAGAAACCCTGTTTTTAGCACCCCCTACGTTTCGATCCTTTGAATTATTGCTATGCAGGTGCCTCTACAAAAAAAATTCTTACCAAGAATTGTGCCCATTTATCATTTTTCTCCTACCATCTGGCTTCGACTAATATTTTAACCAGCCCAAAATTAAATAGACTCCTCTCCAAACTCCTAGGGATACACTTGATGGTTAATTCCATCTTCTTTAGATTGTTCAATAAGTAAATAGACATAGAAAATTCGTGCCCTTTGATAATATGCATGTATAATCGAAGATGATAATAAAACATGAGCCCATACTTTCCTTCGCAGGTCACATTAAAAATATCTCTCCATTTCTTTTTAAACAATGAAGTGGGCATACCTTTATTCCAATTTGTCGCCTGTGTTGGATCCTTGAGAAATTCTTTCCAAAGATCCCTCTTTATCTTCTGGTTCTTAAACCATCTCTTTCTACCATGAGGAAAACTTGTAGTTCGTGCAATGAAGGATTTAGATGGCTGCAACTAGAGGTCACCAATTCGATCTTGTGTGCCATCAAATGTCTCAACAAAGGCTTTCATCACTTTCTTATCATACCCCTTAAACTTTTGTAGGAAAGGAAACCATCTTATATTTTTGAAATTGTCTTAGACATTTTGGGTAAGCATCAAGGATTTCAATTTCAAGTGATTCATGCCTTACCACGGGTCCCATATTGAATCTACAGAGTTAGAGAGAATTCAACCTCGAATAATACTCATGTCACAGGAAAGAAGAAAATTAGGAGTGATGATATGGAAAATTGTGAATGAAGGTAAGAACTTGGGATATGCTTCAACTATGATGAGGTATGTAATTCAAATCATTAAAAGGGTCATGCCACATTTCAAGGTTTCATTCAAAGTTATGGTAGTGCTCACACGTGATTGGATTGTCGTCTTTGGAATATCTGTCATATCAACACCTTTGAACAATGCATGTTGAAATATGATTTCAACATGTATATATATAATCATAGTTTTGGGTGTTGATAAATCAGTGCAGGCAAATATATTAGGATATGATTTCATAGATAAGGAATGACATAGGATAGGGAAATATGGTAGGAAGATAGGATAAATTAACATAATAAATTTATATCGAGTTTGTGATTTGTCCGATCCTTCTAACTTTTCACAATCCCAAATGAAAAAATAGATTAAAAAGATATTACCTTATTATTTTACCTGTTGCCAAAAAAATTGATCACCTTTGAAGCTGGAGCTGGAGCATATTGAATTTGAAGGTTGATTATGTTGTTGAATCTAACTTATTCTTTTGTTGCATAAATTTGGGAGAGTTTTGGAATTGTTAAATATTTTGGAAATACTGATGAAGAATCTGAAGATGATGTTGATGAAGAATCTGAAAAATGATGAATCTGAAGATGATGTCGATGAAGAATCGTGAGATCATGTTGATGAAGAATGTTGATGTTGTTGAAGGATCTAATGAATAATGTTGATTGCCAATGAAGATCTGAAAATGCTCCATGAAGACTTGGAGTGTTATTGTGTGTTGAAGTAGGAGTTGTAGAAGAAAATGTGATATAGAAATGATGTGTACTAAATAAATAAAAAACACTACAATTATGAGAATGAACAAAGCAAATGTCAAGCATATTGTTGATGATTTTGAAAACAACGCAAAAAATATGGAAATGACATAAAATTTGTCTTTAGAAACATGCTCGTACTTCCATTATTGTGTATTTTTTTAAATTTTTTCATGTGTTTTACTCAAATTATTATATTATCCTCAAAACCCATGTATCATAATTTTTTAATTCAACCTCATCTGCTTGCAAATGACATGCAAAGATTGTCCCTAAAAATAGTCTGCTAAAGGAAATTTGGTTGCTGCAGCATTTTACAGGAGAATTCTGGTAGCTACTAAAAATCTTTGTAATTGTTGAAAATCTATAAATGCATAAATTAACTTGCTCTAAATAGATCCATATGGAAAATTAATCTATATTGTAAAAATTTCCTCTCTATTGTCACGATGATCTTAAAATGATGAGAAGAAGATGAGTACTAGGTTCTTGGATGGTTGGGCCAAAATAAGTATGTTGAATATTGTTTGAAGGAGATGGAACTGAATGTACAATGAACTGCTAAAAAAATGAAGTGTTGTTGGAATTTTGGACAGTTGACTACAAGAAATTTGAACAGAGTGAAACCCACATGAATCTGTAACCATAGAAGGACATTGATAACTCAATGCTCTCTATCCCCAACACTGAGGATGATGCATGTTCTCATGCATCCTTCTAAGATATAATATTTGATTTTAGATCTGAAATTTTTGTTTTGTTGATCACATTTATCAAATGTATCAAATAACAAATATTGTTGGAACCAATGCCAAATAACAACCATTAATACTACTATAGGGAACCAAAAACTCTACTACAGGGAAATATACTACAACAAGAATGGCATCCCATTTTTATTTGCAAAATGTGGAAAAGCATGCAATTGTTGATACCATTAAACCATATAGTCTTCATCAAAACCCAAATCCATGATACAATTCTTACCATGTGAATGCATGTGATGAAGTCGAGCATGGGAAGAAATTGTTGGATTAATGACCATTAATGGATGTCGTTAACCAACGCAAGACTACTCACCAGTGATGTCAATGAGCGCCAAGATACCTTAATGCATCATATTAGGCGTGAATGAATGTGTTAGATTTGAATAACCTGCATGATCTTATAGTCAGGAGGCATTAATGCATCCCCACTACTATCAGTGAGGAAACTTGTCATTGATGCATACAAGTTCCAAGGCATTATAAATATCTCTTGATCTTGATCCCAGATAGAGTGTTGAAGTCGATGGGACAAGACCTGCTAGAAGGAAGGCCTTAAGGGATCCCACATCATCCACTATGAGCATAAAACAAAAATGATTTGAAGAACCATAATACAATATTGAGCCAATATGCATAACTTATTGAAAATTTTGCCCGCTAGTTCCCTGGTTTTCAGGAAAAACTCATGTCTAGTTGCACCAATAAACTGGTTTTCACAACTGGACTTATTTTTTACTATTTTATTTATTTATTTATTCTTCTACCCTATCCTACTTTGCTTGAAAAAGAAAATCCCTTTCAAGTATAGGAATACTTCCAATGGAGACATGTGGACAACAAGATTACAAACAAACTCATATTCAGGTTTGAAATATATACTTTGATAGATACTAGAATATGAGAAACTGGTTGCTTTGATTGATATGATGTCAAGAATTGTTGAATAGTGAAGGAATGTTGTGAATTGATAGTTGCCTGGAACCATAATTCAATGTAGTTATCATTCCTTTGGTTCACTTGTTCATTACCACCAATTTGTGTGTCCTCCTTTGTCATGGCATGCATATCTTCTACTATTTGTGGATTGGTCTCTTGAATGCATTAAGGATCTAATGATAGGCATGGTGGAAATTTCTCAATCTTAGGTTCTAATGTCTTCTCTCCATAAAAAAAAATTCCATGGTTGTTTGATCTCTTCTAGGTATTCTTCTTGATGTTTCTCATGGAATTTTTGATCTGCTATCACTTCCCAAAGTGCATGTATGTTTTTGAATGCTGTCAGGATTTGCTCCTCCTGAGATGCAGATATGTTTCCTACTATTTCAGGATTTGAGACATTTCTTGGAGTATCATTTCCTTCTTTATTGAACAAATTCTTGAGCATCTTTAAGTTCTTTAGATTGGTCTAGAGCTCTTTCGCAAAAATGGATTAGTGTATGGGATTTCTTACATCACCCAAAAATAATTGAAAGTTTTCTACTTTTTGAATGAAATCTACAAAAAAAATTGAAACACACTATATCTTGAATACCTCATTCTACTGAGACCTTGTTGTCACTAGTTTATCATTTTCCATGCGTTAGTCTTTCCATGCATTCTACTTAACATGATTTAAACGGTTGAAGAGGTACTCACTACAAATATACTTATAGCGAATGCGTCGGGATTTTGTACTATAAAAAAATTATAGTAAAGTCATATTTACATCTTACCATCTCTCTTATCAAGCATTAATTCCTATATCTATTTAAATGATAAAAAGAAAAACTAATTCATTTTTGCACTTCCACGTAAAAGACACCAAAAATGCCAGCTAGTTCAATTAGGTGAACTCTGCTACATTAAATCATCAACCCGGGGTTCGTAAGCTGACGAAGTGCATGCAAAATATATGCAGGCCTTAGATTTTAATACATATTTAAATGATTACTATGCAAAAGGAAATTGTTTATTGTTTAGTTGCAAAAACAGAGTTTATGTTCAACTACCAAAAAAAAAATAGAATAATTGCTAATGATAATGAAACAAATCTAATAAAAACACAAGTATGATTCTAATCACTTATGATCATCATCCTACTAGATCATTAACTATAGTCTTTCAATCATTAAATTAATGAGATTTTATGTAACTGAAATAACAATCTTTTATTGAATTAATGATTGTTGTGTTAGTCTTCCTGTGTTGCAGACAAAAAAAATAGCTTGCAAGAAATAAAAGAACGAGAAAAAAAATACACACAACGAAATAATGAAAACAATACTAATAGAAAATGAAGAAGCAACACACTCCTCAGAGGGACCTCCTAGCTCGGTGAACATTGTTGGAAGTAAACTTATAAAACTGAACTTATAACATCAAAGCATATAACTCATGAAATTGAAGAGTAACTAGAACTCCTTTGTATTAATTCAGAATAGCAATTTGAGTTTAGAGAAATTCGATATCATCATATATCTATTTGTGAAGGTTCTAATAACATGTATTTATACATTACAAGTAAGATCTTACAGATCCACAATCTAGAGACCCTCAAACTCATCATAATAACAGATTTGGGAAAATTTCTTTTAGAGAATCATCCATATCACCCAGATATCTCAGTTTTTGAGAAGTCCACCCTCATGTTAGCTAAATGGGCTCGTTCTACATAAAACCCATGTCCTATATTTTCAAGATTCGCCTTCATATACTCGCAATTGAAACCACAAAGTTGTCTCTATTATGTTGGCACAGGTTTGAAATTCATATATGGAATATTTGTGGTTGTGTGAAATGAATTGTATCAACCCACGTATGTATAAATTCATAAAATGTTGCATGAATTTCTCTCATTCAATATCATTTCCACCTTGTGTTGATTTGGTGTGGATCCAGCTCGCACAATCTATCATTTTTTCATGCGTTGACCACATCTCTGACTCATCTCTTGCATTGACCTGGAGGACTCTCAACCTGGGTTGATAGATGGATGAGCATCTAGTGTTGATTTGGCATCTTATCCAAGTCGTTATCCTAACTTGGAGTGTGTACAACCATGTAGAACAACGATTCTTCTACATAAACAATTTAGCGACTATAGAAATATATTTGAGCTGCTACAAAATCGGAGATTTTGTAGCGACTCATTAAAAGTAATAACTAGTTAAACCAAAATGCATAAGGAAGAATAGAAATATGTTTTAAATGAACAATTTACCTTGGATATTCTTCAATATACAAATTATGTAGCTAAGAAGGATAATCATGGAAAAAGGGGTAAAATAGAGTGTAAGTTGGTTCATAAGTATAGGTTTTGGAGGAAATTTGTGATAGGAAAGTGACAAAAAAAGTATTATTTAAGGACCCAACAATCATAACCCTTCATGAAGGGACAAATTCAAAAATACAGGGCACCCATTAATTAAATAATTCATTGCCCTTTTTTTATTTCACTTTTCCAAATACTATGGGCAAATACATGGAAAATACCACGAGCTTCCAAACCCATGGGTTTAAAACCACCATTTCACTTTTTAATTTTTCACGTGCACCCATTTTTTTAATATACTTGTAAACCTATATATAAATCAATCTTGGAAATGTTGTGTGTATTTGTAAAGCAATAATATGACATTAATGACAGCATTAATCATTTGGCATCAATGAAAATAATTCCAACATGTGTGTGTGTGTGACACACACACATATAAACCTAAGAGATGTTTCCCCACATTCGTGGATGGAATCCCTAGTAAATTTGTTGTCGTAGACTAGTACACCTCACCTAAGGGGATTTAAATTGGGTTCCTAATGGCATGGAACTAGCCAAATGCCTAAAAACATTGGCGACAATCGATTGATTTAACCCGCCAACATGAAACTAGTCAAATGTCCAACAACATTAGCGACAATCAACTGAGATAACCCCTTGGGTTAAATTAAAAATTAAATTTACATATATAATAGAAGCCCAATTTGAATCCCAATGGATGAGGTGCACTTGTTTATACCAATAAGTTTATTAGAGATACCATACATGAATATGAGGAAGTATCCCTTGGATTTCCCTTAAAAAAAAAATCTTGATTTTTTTTAACTTTTAACATATAATAATAACATTCACTTTGATAATATTAATTTTATTTTTTTTATAATTATTATATTATCTAAAGTATGATCATATGTGATAATATTAGTATCACAAGAAACACACTCATGACAACTTTCTTCATAATGTTATGGAAGACAATAAAACACCTTTCGCTCTTTTCCAAATTCACGTGACCTCTTTTGCAGTCATGTCATTATGATTTGTGATTATAAGTTTTCGTGTAAGTCACCCTTTTTTATAGCCATTTTATAGCCCTCAAAGCCTTAAAGGTTTGTGTTCCTATTAGATAAGAAGTCCATTACTTGAGAATGTAGATTTTCACAATTACTCATAATTGTGAAGGGTTTTTTAAAATAAAACTGTGTATAAATTTATGTTTCTTTAATGTTACAGAAAGAAAAACTTTTCCATAATTTGATTTCAAAAAATTCTATAAATAAGACAAATACGAGTATGATAAATAACCATTCGAACCAATACATGAATTACATTAGGATGATATAAGAATGGGAAAACCTCTACAATTTAATCTAAGATGATAATGATTTTAGAGACAATGAAATAGTTAGCAAAACCATATCTAAATTGAAAGGAGTATTAATGTATTGGATGGCTAAGTTGCCCCAAAAAAAAGTGATAAATCGAGATATGTCTTTAATGTTGGAAATCATCCTCTTTACAAGATAAAAATCAAAGACGTGGAATCCATCAAAGAAACTATTATAGTTGTTTTTGGTCCTCATAAACAAAATGCAAATCAAGCATATTTTAAGAATGTTTATGGGAATGGAGTTGGTTAGCCTCAAAGGATTCAATGGATTTATGACCTACTATGAAAATTTGTCATATAAAAGTGGTGATGTTAAGGATGATACAATAAATCATAATCTGATAACAAGTATACCAAATCCCATTCCAGAGAAAGTTCATGTCATGATGAAGAACCAGAATTTTGAAAATGCATAACAGACATTGGCTAATGTAGCTGAAATGATCAAAATTTGTTTAGGAGACTTTTGCATCGATAAAAAAAAATGTGAAATGAGTAATAAAGAACAAACATAATGTTAACCCAAAATATTGTCCATGTTTTCCTTATGTGAAAACCTATGAAAAACTAGATAAAAAAATAAAAATAAATGTCACTTCCAAAAGAAAATAAAATATTGGTTAAGAAAATCTTCAGAGAAATACATAAAATACAAAAAGAATTAATGGAAGAATAGACTACCTTGTGAAAAAAAAGTTGTTCAATAAAAATAAGTAAGTTGATAAGAAAGGATGCTACCTTTGTGGAAAATCAAGCCACTTTACTAAAGACTACTGACAAAAGAAACCTAAGGTCATAGCCATGTATGTAGAAGAAGAATTTAAGGAAACATGAAATTATATTCCTATAAAAATAGAAGAATTTGATTTAGACGATGAAATCTATGAATTAGATTATTGGGATGAAAATGAGATAGAAGGGCTAAGTTTGCACAAAAAAGCCACCAAAAATATGGTATGAAAAATATGATAAGTAAGGATCAAAAAATAAAGAGACCAGCTTCCAACTTATAAAATCAAGCTCAAAAAGGAAGAAAGAAGATGATAAGGAACTTATACCCAAGTGGTATCATAGCCATAATATAATATCAAAACCAAAATGAGCACAACCATTGCTTAAACCCAACAATGGAAGTTATTTTGTTGGGGAATTTCCATATAAAATCGGTACTTCAAAAAAGGTTTCCATGTTCTTTGATTTTATAACATGGTCCATGAAAGTATTGTTCCTACACAATATAAGACTAGGCTACATACTAGTGTTGATGCAATTGGTCTTGTATGATAGATATCATCATGTTCTTATACTCGTGAGCTACCTATAAAATTTGGGTTATGTATTTATACCCTCCCCTTTTTAGTCTTGAGTGCCATAACTGAACAAACTATTGTTGGGAAGCAATTTAATGTATAGTTCCCTCAAATCTCAAGCATTTTTATTTATTGTTCATTGTACATATGTAATTTTAGTGGATTCATCAATTGTATTCCAAAGGTCCATTAGATTCCAAAGTTCACGTTAGAGTTAAAAATTGTTGAACCTTATCCCCATCCTACCAATGAAGATGTCCAAAAATTTGCAAAAGAGATTACTATAGAAGTTGGGGAGAAGCATCATGATCTAGAAGAAATTGCTTCTCATTGTGGTTAGCTAGCTCTAAACAAATTGGTTAGAAAAGAGGAATTCAAAAAAAGACAATCAAAGGGATGGTCACATAAATAATCAAATTAAAGGTTACAAAGGGACATCACTAAAAAGAATTTGAAGAATCATGTAATCGAAATCCTCGAGCTTTTTGGGGGACAATGCAAAACAAGAATATGAAATCAAGACACTCCTTGGAGCAAAGGCTTGTGGGAAGGTAATTCCTATCAAACCATTAGATAGGAAAGACGTGGAAGAATCCATATCAGAATTATTAGATTACAAATTAATAAAATCCTCAATGTTTGAGTTTTGTTGCTTTGCATTTATGGTGAATAAACATAGTGAACAAAAGAGAGTGAAAAAGAGAATGGTAATTTATCATATCCCACTCAATAAAATTGTAAGACACCATTTTGAATCCCCTAAATTATTGTGATTAATAATGATTTATCTCAACATGGAGATAATATTACCATGCTATGGCTTGTAAAAAATGTAAATGTATTATTGTTTAATAAAGAAAAGTCAAGCAATCGACTAATGGCTGAAGCTAAAGTACAAACCATGATACCACTAGAGGAAAGAGTGAGAGAGCCTAGAAGGGGGTTCACTATGTCAAGGAATCCCAAGCCACCTTGTTGAAAATAATTTTCTTTTAGGGAAATAACACCTATTTCCCTCTAGATTAAAACTGAAGCAAAATCAATTATGAAGTATGGTTGGGCAATTGAGAAGTACCTTCTACATAAATACATGGGAGTAATGGAATGGTAAGCCCATGGAAAAACATCAACTGCCTAACTGCATGGAGAGGACTTGAGAAACTTTGAGAGGGAGATGATGGGTGCACGAGAGGGGAGGTGAGAAAGAGAAGAGGTGAGAAGAGAAGAGGTAGACAATGAAAATAGGAATGGAGGATGCAGAAAGAGAGATTATTGAGAACCATGGGAGAACCCACGTGTGGGAAGGAGGAAAATATTTTCAGATAAAGATTGCTTATATGGCTAGGCTGAGAAACTCGAAACCCAACTTGAGATGAGAGGGCCATGAGATTGATGTTGGGAGGTCATATGATAAACCTCATAGATGCCCTGCATATGGTGGGTGAGAGGGTTTTCAGATAGTAGTTGTGTGAAGGAGAGTGGCCTTCACTTTTCCAATTTCTTTGAGAGCCCAAGAGATTTCCTAGAGGTATCATGGCTTGGAATAGGGGTGGTCAGAGTGTATACATCTAGTGCATTTAAGCCTATTGTTATGTGGAAAGGTGTTCACCCTCGTTTAGTTGTATTGGTCAACATTATCTAAGCATATAAGTGCATATTGACCTTAGTTTCTTGATGCTTGTTCATCATGTAATATATATTTCCATTCACTATAAAATTTATGAATTGTTTGGAAGTTTGAATAAAAGTCAAAAGAGATAGAGGGAATGTATGAGTGTATGTTTCTCTTTGTATGTTTATGCTCTTGGTTGGTTATTATCTCTTGTGATGAATGATGAATGAGGAGATTTTTTAGGCTCTGTAATTCACAGTTTAATCTCTGTGTTTTAAACCTCCTAGTTAATTAACCTATGAGAACAGAATTTAAAGAAAACCTACACAAAGACTTTGGTACTCTATGAAATGAGTAAGGGAGGCATAGTTGTATTCCCCCTAAGTGCTTCAGTCTTATTTATGGGACTTGTTCCAGTGAAGCCGTGTGAATTTTATTGTTGTGACTGAGTAAGGTCAAAGAGGGAGGGGTTCGTCATGGTTATGTGCAAAGAGAAGACCAAGCGCGTAGTTAGAACCAAGAGGAGTGACCCTGAGTCTAGAAAATTTGGATGTTCTAACAATAATTAACACGAGGAGATCAGGAAATCCATACTTTCAATTAAATGAAGTTTTCAAAGTCTCGGATCCCTAGATGTCAGATTTGGCGAAGTTCCATCACAGGGTTTTTCCCCCTTTCATTTGTAAGTTTTATGAACCGAAGGAGGTTTAAGGCATGTGTGGATGATGTCATGCTACTATCGAGCAAGTTATGGGGGGTGAGATGGATTACGACCATCGGATCATTGGGAAGATTATATTGATCGTCCAATCATCATTGATGGATAAGATCTGAGGTAATCTCATGAGGTAGTCACCGCCCCAAATATTTGGACCAATCAGTATCTGAAGGAACCTCGCAGTGTCTAGAAACGAAAGCCCAGATCCTCGATTTCTGATTGTGAAGGGTTTTGCTTCGGGATTCCAAGGAGAGAGAATAATCGGACCATCGGATGACCACAAGATTACTTGTGAGGAATTTTTAAGGAGTCAGGTTTCTCGGATTCCCAGTGGGTCAAGGTTTCGAGGAAGGGTTCTATGGAGTGGATCCCTTATGCTTTGTAATGACATGTAGTGTCATGGTTGGTCCATGTTTCACAAAGGGCATTGTTCCACATGTCTTGGATGGTCAAAGTTTCAAAGGCCCAGAGGATGTAATGACATCAACCTCCGTGTGTCCATGCCACATCATTGTGCCACGTCATTATAGCATCTGATCTAGCTATGAGGTGTCATGTCAAGTGGCATGCCAAGTTGGATCGGCATGTCTTTGGTGCTATGCTCGACTCTGATGTTTGTGAAAGAGAAAACCATGGAGTTCACTAGATCCTGGTGCCTGGTTGGGGTAAGGTTTCGGGGTAGAGTTCCACGGGCCCAAATAATTGGTTAACCAACAACCAAGAATTTTTTACTGTGTCAACTTTTGGGCATCCACCGGATCCTGGTGCCCAGTTGGGTAGGGTTCCTCATGTTGGCTTGAGAGGTATGCCCATTGGTTATTGGTCGAGGCATGCCATGTTGGAGGATTACATGTCTCGACATGTCGGTGCCCAGGTAGTGCCATGTTGGGTGGTACAAGTGGCGAGGGTCCACGTGAACATGAAGTGGATTTTGGCAGAAAAAAGGCCTGAAAATTTAGGAGGCCATAATTTTTTATCTTGAGCTCGGATTTGAGTATAGTTATTGTTAGCACTAATTTTTGTCATTGGAAAAAATTTAAATTTTGTCAAAAATTTGTAATCTTGGTTTAAATAATGAGTTTTTTAAAACTCTTGGGCCTGCAAATACTTTAATTGGTTTTATTGAAATATTGGGTTTCCAACCTAATTTCGAACTCCAAGTGTCAACTAAATTCTCTCAAACTTATTCTTGTTGTGCATGTGAGATAATGCATGATGCAAGAAAGTTGTGCTTCTTGCAGCACCCCTATTTTGGAAATTGTTAAATACAAATTTACACATTGTGTGCAGTTTTGTGGAATTACATGATGGTAAATGGGTAGAATGGCTTTTCTAGATATCCTAACAATCATTTACACTTGTTCCACTCATCAAATATCCAAATATATCAAGGATATCAAGAGCACCATTTGGTCAATATTTGGTTAAAAAATGTTGAAATTTGTGTAGGTGATTGTTTTTGTGTTCATCTTTTGGCACGATTTCCAAGAAAGGGATCGAACCTCAAAAAACTAAAAAATGGGTTTTTTCTGGAACGGGCCAAATTAGGTGCCTCAAGAGCCATTTCTCAAAAAATTAAACCGTTTGGGAGCTACAGGTGGTGCTTTAAGAGTGATTTTTCTAAAAAAATTCAGAATTAGGTTTTCTAAAAAACGCCTATTCAACAGAAGTGCCACCTTCATCAATTCAACTTGGAGATTTGATCCTAATTTTCTACTTCATGATTAAGATGAGATCCCTTTGTTTAAGATCTCATATTGAAATTTTTTTTTGGAATTTTATTTAAGCAAGAATGATCAATGAAGAAAGGGTTCAATCTTCCTCTTGGAGGTTCAATCTTCCTCTTGGAAGAAAGTTGAGGTTTGAGTAGAAGAGAGTAAGGCCTGAAATTGTAATGAGCTTCATGTCTTGAAGCATCCCATACTCAGGGATTCAGACATATTTATAGTCAGACCGTGCATCTACTATAATTCTTCTTTATTTCTGCTTATTTGAATATGAAGATGATTCCTACAATGCACCAAATGTCACGTCAGTTCATATCTACTTGCAATAGATATTATGTTGTTAATTGCCTATAATTGATAATTTGTATTCAAGTATTTCATTATGATCCAAAACATGATTTTGAGTCTGAATGTCTTCCTCATGAATGTATGAATTTAGCATATTGTTGGTTTATGTATTCATCTATGTTCTTTATTCCTCCTTATCACATTGTCCATCAAATGTATAGCTCTCAAAGTGAATTCCCTTGACTACGTGAAATATCGTTGATTATTTGAATTAAGAGAGTTTTATCAGATCATTAACTCATCCAACCTCCTTGATCGATAACCCAAACCAATCAATCTTTGCAATAAATAAGATGTGATAGGCATGTTTCTCTTTGCAGTTCATAGCATCTTCCAGCACTAACAGTTAAAATCGTTGGAAAGATATCGACGAGTAGAACTGACTTATGAGCTCATATTTGGATTTGGAGGTGTGCTTAAGGAAGGTAATTTGGAGGAAAGAAAAGATAAATTTTGTGCACCCCACCAACCTAATATGGGTTAGGGGCTTGTGTATGTTACAGGTGGTACCAAAGCAAATTTCAAATGCTCGGCCTCATGAATGGGCCAAAGAACAGTCATAGGACTGATATACCAAGGCTAATATGAGCCTACTGGAAAAAAAAATCATTAAAAGTTGGTTATTAATTGCACAGGTTCATTGAGAAGAAGGACTATAGATCAAATTTAGTTTTAGCAGAAAACCAAGGATCTGCCTTAATAAATATAACAAAACATTTAATCATGTTAAGGCATGCTAAGAGCATAATAATTATGCCATCACCTCACTGAAATGAGAAAGAATCCTGCAAGAATTTGAATATGTTGACAAACATTAATGGTTGAATCTGAATGTAAATGGAAGAAGAAGCAAAATATTGTTATAGGGTTGCATGAGTCCAGAGAATGGATGAGTTGGATTGTTTAAATGTGTTTTAATGTTGTCTATGAGTATGGGTTGATAGATCCCCTGGTAGTTATGATTGTTGCTTATATAAAAGGGTAGGCCATGTATGAATAATTCCTCATTCTTGGAGGACTGATGGAAAATTGTGAAGGTCAGTGATAATGAAAGAGACTTGTTGTTGGATTATCCATTTCAGTATACGTAAATGGATTTTCAGAGCAGTAATGATGTATTTTCTTGGAATTGAGAGGTTCCAAGGATAAATGACATGTTCATTAAGATGCCCTTTTGTATTGTAAGATAAATAAAATAAGTCCCTTGGATTGTTGATAGTTTTCATAAGGGAGGTAGGCTGCTAAGAGTGTAAAAGTACTTAGGTGTAGATGGGAGCAACAAAGTGCACCTTTTTGAAAACCTAATAGGGATAAGAACTTGTAGGATTGGCAATCCTTACCCTTGATAGTTGTATTTGATGATACATTATATTATTAATGGTACTTAGCAATAGTTATTAGAATAGAGATCAAGCAACATGAGCATATGAGCAAGTTTTTGAGCTCATAGCTATATTGAGTAGAAGTATATGACTATTAACTTGAATCCATTTCTATGTATGTGAATGCAAGGAACAAAAAGTTGGAATACATATGCACTATATGCATGAGTAAAATACTTGGTTCACAAGGATATGTTGTAATACACATAGTAATAATTTAATATACAATTAACTTACATATAGTAGTTTGTTATTGGTTGGGAAGTATTGTGTTGTGAAGGATCATTCCAGTTATTGATGATCTGATAACAACAAGAAATATAACAACATGAATAAAAATGTTGATGATGCTAATGCATGTGGCCTTGTGAGATAGTGCAAAGGATCAATGAGGTGTTGATCCAAATTTTGTAAAGGGGGTGCTTGGACATTTCCTAGAAGACCAATGGATTAGATAACATCCAGAGATGGATGATATACATATAGGTAAGACTTAGTATGCTCAAGTAATAGTGAGATGGAATTTAGGTAAGGATTCTCTTGGTAAAGATCTGTTGACCAAGAATGATTTGAGGCAAAGATAGGGATTGGTATCTATTATCCCCTGGGTGATGTTGTAGTTACCTAGTGAATTGTTTTGATAAATGGAATGTTTTTCGTAGAAAGTGGGAAAGAGTGACTTATTGTTGGTTATTGTAAAAAAGGACAACATACTCATGAGTTTCCTTGTGAAACTTGTCATGTGAAGGGTTGTAAGACCTCAGGGAGGGCTGATATTAAATTTAAAATGTCAATGTGTATGAATGACATGAAAAATGTGCAAGCAACGAAATTGCATGTTGATATCTACCTATCTATCTATCTATAGATATGTGTGTGTTTATGTGTGTGTGTGAATGCATGAATTGAATGTATTATACGGTTGCATGGTACAAAGGCAGGAGTGATTAAGTGGATTGTGAGGCAAGATTAGTACTTTCAAGTCTTTAGGTAATGATATGGATACATAGTTGACCCTATTTGAAGCGTCTAATTGTTTTGTTTGAATAAGAATCTCAAGGGGGTTGTACTCCATTCCTTAGAAAGAGCTAGTGTAAAATGCTAGAAAAAAAAAAGCAAGTGTATGAAAGCAGGGAAAGTGGGCCAGTAGTGCACCTACGTGCCGATATATGTGAGTGTTAAATCTTGAAGAGGCATGTCTTCGATGCACATTGGGATGCCTAGTGTGAGTACATGCATGAGTAAGATAGTTGTGGAACATGATTAGTATATGCCTTGTTTTGGGCAGCTCTAATGCTATTGGGCCAACTTGATCTTAGAGGTTTTTTTTGTCCTATATGAGTTCTAGTTGTGGGGAGTCCTATTCTGTGTTGATCAGAAGGGCTAGTGTGAAGTGTTGAAGGATCAAGTGAGAAAGAATGATTTTTTCTTATGAAATAAGGTATCATGATTATGGTTATGCCTTTAGAAATATCATGTAGATGATTGTGAACGATCACAAGGAAAATTTATTTAAGATAAGATAGTTGTGCATGAGTAAACCATAAAAGTGTGCCTATTGTAGATATGTGCATACAATACTAAAACTAATGAATGAGTGCATGGTTGAAAACAATATGTGAATGTATACTTATGCCTTCTCTTAAGGAAAGTATGAGTGACCAACTGGAATGATAAAATTGATGTTAACTCATGAGTTGAGATCATTCCAAGTGAATGATATGTATGCAGCAATGAAGTTGCATGTTGAAGAAGTCCCATGTGGGTGAACTGTGTAAATATTTTGTCAGAAGAAAAGAGCCATAGAAATTTATGACTGCTGGAAATTAGGCAGTGGGATGCAAAGCCTATAAGTATAAGAATCCTGGATTACATTTTAAAAGATAATACCTAGGTGAAATACATGAAAATGAGATGCCTATTAATTCTGATTTCACATGGTTGATGTGTAGAATACACCTTGTTTTTATTAAAATCATAAGTTAATCTTGATGGTGTAGTATGTTGTTACATCCAGGGAAGATGGGTTCTCTAAGCGAGAACATGTCAAGTTGAAATTGACTAGGACTACTCAAGAAAATAGAGCAGCCAAGTCCAAAAAGGGGCAGATTACATAAGCAAAGAAGGAGAAAAGGAAGAATAGTTTTATCACTTAAAAACTATGACTAGTTGATGGAGTTATATGTTTTTAAGGAAACAAGTACAACTGGTGAAAGGAAAAATAAATGTAACACCCCATATTTTGGCCTAAGGAAGTTAGAACTTTCATTTTCTTATCATAGTAATTCATTGTTGAGTAACTATTTGGACTTAGTGAAACTGATATAGAAATGTGATAGGTGTACATATAGAACTATTTATGTGTTGCCTAATATTATTTTTATTGTCATGTGTTCATGATGATGATCATTGTGTGATTTGGTTAAACATGTCAACATACACTTCTTAATTGAACATTAATATATATGTGGATTCTTATATGAAATTGTGATGTATATGTGTGGATATGAGTATTGGTGAACTAACCTACAAGTCAACAAGCTATGTAATAACTAAATGATTGTATCTCTAAGGTAACTTGGATGTCGTAGACATCAAAGAGATAGTGTATGCTATAAGTTGTACTCATGGTTTAATTTATGATTTCAAATATTGCTATGATATGTGGTAAGTGTGGTTTTGACAAGATGCACAACTTGCCCAGAGTGGTTTTTTTATGACATGACTCTAAGAACAGTAGTTGCACAATATGGCTTGATGTAGGGTGTTGCCCTAGTTCTATAAGGAGGGGTGGAGGTATTTCCCACTGTTTATCGTCTAAAACCTAGAGTCGTGGGAGGGTTGTGTGAAGTCACATTCCCCTAGACGTGTGATGGCGACTCCTAGTTGCCTGTTGGGGAAGCTTGGTCGATATGTATGACACTTTCGCAATATAGTTGATGCTCCAGCTTAGTCCAACAGAGGAAAGGATATGATGGAAGATAGAAGTAGGTTAGGAAGGAAGGATGCTTTGATGTTAGTTGAGAATATTGATTGGGGATTAAAGATGTCACTATTGTTTACTCACTTGGTTCCTACCATGTTTAAAACCCTCTTTTGATTTCCTATTGATATTTTAAGTGTGATAATAAGGGTAAAATCATGAAGCTGGGTAACACTTTTGTGAGAATCGGGTCTCCAAAATTTCTCGCGGCATTTTTTCGGCCGAATTCTTTTTTCTTTCGGCCGAAATAAAGGATTTTTCGGCCGAAACATTGTTCGGCGGAAAGTTTTCATGTCAAATCGAACGGTGACCTGACGGTGCCCTCGATAGTCGTGTACAAGATTGTTTTGGATGATTGTTTTTCCTGAGGTAAGAATATTTCGACCGAAAGAGTTTTCGGCCGAAAGGTTTATTTTTAACGGATTCCGTTAAAAATAAACCTTTCGGTCGAAATATTATTTCAGCCGAAAACTAAAAATTGGGACTGTATTCAGAAACCAGAGAATTCCCCCAACCTTACATGAACTTCGGAGGTTGCGAACTCCCGCAAATACTCAGAATTTGGTTTCTAAAATGACACCAACATTTCCAAAATTGAATCTACTTTCAATTCCTATAATTTGTTTTCATTTTGTTTATTTTTATCTAATTTTATATAATATTTAAAAAAAATCACTCCATAATATTTTTAGTAGACATTATGATTCGGTGAAATGAAATATCGGTATCTCTAAAAATATACAGAGGAAAATATAGAAAAAAATATATTCATAATCCTTAAATTGTTCTTTTCAAAAGGGTATATTTAGATTTTAGTTTTAAGTAAAAATTAAGATAGATACAAGGTGTAGAAAAACATGTGTTTAAAATTTGCAACGTTTCAGCTTGGTCAACTTAAAAAAAATCTAGAAATTATAATATTCATTCGTTAGATTCAAAATTATAGTCATAATAAAATAGAGTCTCTGTAGATTGTTGCAGTATATTTCGTTTCTTAAAAACATAATTTTAATTATAGATATATTGTTGTAGAAAAAAGTTACTCATTATCATTCCTTTCATGTTTAAGGAACATATTGTTAAACAACTGTAAAATTGACATATCAAATCGTGATAAAAAAAAATTGAAAAATAGTCATTGGAAAGCTAACAAAATTCTTCACAAGTTTTGTTTTTACTGTAAAGTGAAATTCTAAATAAAAAAAATACTTTTGTATGCCGGAAGTTGAAGACATTGTGAAAATACAGTTTTTTTTGTCATAAAACAAGCAAAAGTGTAACCCACCTTCATGATTTTACCCATAAGTTATTGATGAATTGGTGTAATTTTGTTCATTACGATTATTAAATGATGCATTACTTGATCTATTGTCCTAAAGGTCTTGGTGTGATCATATAGGAACTATGCACTAGAGGCAATGGTTGTTTATCGTTAGTACATGCATGAGATATGTTTACGCTAACTACGCACACATACCTTACACATGTACACTAGTACACTTAATTAATGTATTAATTATTAAAGTAGATTATCAACTATTTAATTGAATGTTTATTGATTATGTAAATTATATTGCATACAAAATATCTAGAAGCATCAAATACCTTCTTTGACTTTGATTGATGGTTGGTATGATGAATTAAATGAGCATGGTGGGTTGTCATGTACATTTTGGGGAAAATTGTCAAATTGCATTTATTAGCTAGCATGAGAAGAAATACTTTCCATTTTATTTATTGTTGTTTAATGCAAGTCATTTATATTTTAGTTTTATTTTAACATTTTCCCAAAAATCTAGGTAATGGGGGTTTATGGATAATAATGAGGGTGGTTGAGGAGACTTAGGGAAGGGTGTTTGGAAACTTGATAAATATGGAGGAGAAGTGGTGATGAAGTGGGGGAGATTGGGAGGTTTGAGCATGATGAGAGGTTGTGAAATTCTTGGAAGATATAATTCTTGTGATAGTCTTCCTAGAGCATATGTGATTTGTTGTTCTTGGAGTCACGGGCACGGAGGGCCAAGAAACTAAAAGGTTTCTTGGATCTAGGAAGATGGCTAGGCTCCCAGTTGGCTGGGAGGATTTTGTTGTTTCCCTCTGGGCAAGTGGAAAAACAAAATGGGAAAAGAATGCGTGGAAGCACTCTCCTACTACTAGTAGAACTACATTGCAACTAATGAGCTTCAACAAACCATGGAGGAGGTATTTTTCAGTGGTATTTTGTTGCACTTACGTTTTAAGTTTTAAATCTTAGAATTAACATATTATTTAATTCATCATGTTATTTACAGTTATCATTGAGCAAGTGTAAAAGAGTTGTGGAAATGAAAATCAATGAAATTATGTTAAATCAAAGTTGTTAATGCATATGTATTTAATGAGTGATTAATTTCCCAACATCCTAGATGGGTGTTACTTTTGGTATCAAAGATTAGGCTCGAACACTAGGGCCTTAAAAAAAAAGGGTCATCATCTTTAGGTCAACTACTCTAAACAAATAGTAAAGTGATTGTTGCAACCATGCACAAAACTTTGGCCAAGCCTTATCTTAAACCCATGTATCTAATGGCAGCCTTGGTATGGGTAGACAAAGATCAAAATAATGAATATGTGATTATGTGATGATATGCATGTGTACCTCTCTAGACTAGAATATGATATGCAAAAGTAGTTAATGGAAAATATGAATTTATTAAAATAAAATCAAAATTAATTAACTAGTTATTATATGAAATGGGAAGTAACTTATAAGTAGAGAAAATAGATGGAAATGATAATGTTAATGAATAGTAATGTACTATACAATATGCTACGTGTATATTTTAACATCCAGTTTCACCATCTAGCAATTTAGTTTTCATTTCTCAAAAAACTGAACAAATGAGGAGAGTGTTATCAAAAACTGTACAAAAACCACATGTAACAAACAAACCATTACAACACTCTCTTTCTATCCCCTCTATAAATTCATTAGTTTAACTTAGACTTGGGCGGAAAAAAAATTTGAGAGGAAGAAATATTATTACTGCTAGAGTGCGTCCCATTCAAGTGGTTGTCTTCTTTTGAGAAAAATCCAATCTTTCTAGGAAAGCCAGAAGACTTCTTTCTTATTCCAACGCATATATTTGACTGGCTAATGCTAAATTAAACATGGACCCCATTATATATGAGTCTTCGGTCCAACAAATTCCTTGGAGAAGACTTTATCCTATTAGTTAGCAATTCCAGTTTTTCATCTTGCAATCCCTTGTAGAGGAATGAGGTTTAATGTATGGGCAAAACGATTCAAGAAAACGTGCCCCGCTCAAAAATGTTAAATCTACCAAATTCGTTAAGAGTCGTGGCTCCTCAAGACGACAGTTAGGGTTTAAGATGAAATGGTTTAGGATTTTTGTTCCAGTACCGCAAAGAACAATGCCACATCCCATTGCATATTCTACCAAACAATCATGTGGGCATTATGAAAAACAACAAATCATTTGAGGGTCATGGTAAATACCATAATTCCCTTAAAGCTTCCACAAGCAAACTAGAGTATTGGAAAGGCAATGCAACACATTGGAGTTTCACACATAAATCTAGTGAAGGCGATGGCATTGGATTATCTGAGACTAAAGGCTTCACCCCTGCAAGAGGCATATAGCATTTCCATTCCAAATACCCCAAATCTGCACAAGTGGGTCATCGGTTCGCCTCCCAGGTTGGTGCAGGAAGGACATATACGGTGGATGCTCCTGAAGAAGGTTTCTCTTATCTGGGTCATCCAGCTCAGAAAACTCATCTTCGTAAGCCAAATATTCTTCCACTTCACCATTGTCAATAGCCAAAAGTTTCCCAACTAGCAGAGGTCGAGTAAGTGGAAGAAAATTCAGTGGATGGATAGAACGCATAATCAATCAAACTGATTTTTCAATCTTGAAAAGAAAAAAACAGTGTCAGGCGTTTCAATAAAATAAATGGGTGGAAGAGAGGAAGATTATTTTGATATTATTTAATGGAAAACAAAGATAGAGATGTATCTCTAGAAAGAAAGAAGATAGAATGGAAAAGGCCAAAATCCTTTAAATCTATTGAAGGATCGGTGTTCCACCAATCATTGGGATAACCATAACAAAATACATATGCCACTATATAACAAAAACAAGTGAGACAATGATTGGTTTGAATCCTAGTTTTCCATTTACAAGGGAGTGAGTCGCTAATCCCATTCAATTACGAGAGCACGAAGAGAACTAAGTTTAATTAGCGGGGACCCCATCCGTCCAAAGGTGGATGAGGGAAGGGAAGCAATGGGATTGGAGTCTCTATTCTATGCGTAGATGCGTAGATCCATTTATACAAGCAATATACACATACCAATCCATGAGCACAGAGATATATTTTCTCTGGAAAACTGTTTTAATTGATTTTTCAAAAAAAAAAAAATGAGAAATCTCGTCAGTGATATTCATTTGAGCGGGCATGCGTTTCTAAACTTTAATTATTCTCCACTGGGAGCTCTTTTCTCTACACATGAGAATCATACCCGCCTTACTTCGACCCACAATGGATCGATAAGTTGTACCAGGCACTATGTTTGTAGAAAGAGTAGATGTGATTTGTAAATGAAGGATTCACATGGCAAGATTGATTTAATGGGTGCCCAATATATTGTCAAATGGAGGAAAAGAAAATGTATAAGATACTCCAATGATACTAAATAAACCTTGGATTTGAATTACTGACAAGAAAGCAATACACGTCATTGACAATCTCCCTGTTACAATTAAATACTAGTGAAACCTAGAATTTATGATGACAAAAAAAAAACCTTGGGTTATGAGAATATACAACTGGATGTATGAGAACTCTTTGAAATCTTAGGCAGGGAGGAAAATCACGGGATCCGTGCATACCAATTTATTTATGCTTAGACGCCATTCCTTCTTGGCATAAAGACCATATTTTAGACCTTTAATTCCTTCCATTCCTTGTCAAAGCATGCATAGATCAATCTCGGCTTCAATCTTATGGAATATGATGCATAGATTGTTCTAAATGACCTTGATTTGGTCCAACTTGATTCTGATTTGGTCCAATTCAACCCATTTTTCATTTATCTGTCCCTGTAAATTATTTTGTATATTATAGTTGTATAGGATATGAGTCTTTTATTTTGGTACAGTGTAGGATATTTTATCCTCTAGAATCTTCGTACACAATTGTGTTGTTGTTAATTCTAAAATAGTTTATAAAATGGTATAATATCTCCACAAAGGAAAAAATGGCACTTTCAATTTCTATTCCTCAAGATCCACTGCAGAGTGAACATGGAAATGACCATTGATCACCCCAACGCTCTCAGATTGCAATGAGATTTCCATTGATAACGACAACAACGCTATGAGGGATTGCGAATATAATTATGCCTACTCACAATTAAAGTTAAAACACACCAATTGCTTATGAGAAAAGGTGGGAAAACAAATGAACTGTGGTAACGGCAGGGAAAATACTTTATGAGCATGGTAAAATAAATAAGTAATAAAGAAAAAATAATAATAATATAGGAGAAGAGAATACGATTGCAAAAGCCTGTCGTAAGGCCAAATATTCCTAGACGACCTGGGTGTGAGACAAATATTAATTAACAAGCACATTCGATATATATGAATACTCATTAATGATGGTAGTGATATGAGTGGATATGTAAGGTGTGAGACAAGTATTAATTAACAAGCACATTTGATATATATGAATACTCATTAATGATGGTGGTGATCTGAGTGGATATGTAAGAGCTTTAATGGAAAAACATCAACATCATATAAAAAAATTATTATCATTATGAAATTTTAGGAGTTGATCCAAACGGAGTAAAAAAAATAAAATTCATAAAACATCCCACAAAAACATAATTATGGAATTGAATTAGTTTAGAGTTATGAAGATTAGGTATGGAATTCTTAGATATCATCGAAATATAAAAATGAAATAACCATTTTTTTATGATTTTATCTTTATCTTCATAATCACAAAATTTCATCTATGATGGTTAAAGTTGGACAAAATTCCAGTATCAAATAATTTTTTTATAAATATAAATAAAACCTTAATAAGGTGCAAAATTCTAAAACCCTTTTACATCAAACTTTCCAGCGATACATTTATAACAATTTTGTCGGTTAATGTGAAGTAATGACACATCTCTCTGTACTTCAATATTTTCATCAGGTTTGCCAGTATTGATAGTTATATATTTATTTATTTCCCGTCACTTCTCGTACTTGTTGTATTTATTTCTCATTACTTTAATATAGACTACTCACTCCGCGGTTCTTTCAATATTAAAGTGCCCACTCCGCAACTCTTTCAATTTTGTCTTTACATAATTTATTGAATTATGAAATATAAATACAAATAAAAAAATTACAAAATCTCTGCACCCTATTCCATGAATTACATATCCATTTCAACATTAAAATTATTACAATTAAAATATATTTCTAAATATAATAATTGTTGCATGGCAGCGTAGTCCCTGCTGGGTTGGAATGGGAATAAATTCATAGGGATGGGGGAATAAGTAGTGGAGGAAAATGGAAACTGCAGCAGACACGTGGAAAGCAGCATGAAGTACAGGTGGTATCCATGCATAAAATGACACGTGGATCCTATAGCAATCGCAGCATTGAAACCATTTAGTTTTTGAAAGTATTTTCATTATAATTATATTGTGTTTTGCTTTCATTTTTACCAGTAGTACAACAGATAGAGTCTGATTTGCCATGTTCGAATTTTTGTTCCTACCTTGCATGTTTTATCTCTTCAATGTATTTATGAAATTTATTCATAAGGATTTATGTATACTTCCAATTGGTTAGAGTTAAGTACAATTTTCATAGTCACTTATTTAAATAGATCATATGGCTTATGTATCTCTATATGTGTTAGGATAAATAAAGTTATATGCGGTGAAAAAGAAACAAAAATAATTTTTTTTGAATCCTACTGCATTCTTATATATGTGGTACTCCTCTATAATTTTTTCCTGTGGCATGTATAGTTCAAATGTGGGACTTAGAAAATATCCGTCGCAATGACTTGAAGCAATACAAAACAATAGAAAATGGTTTTTTTTTTTTTTTTGAAATAAAGGTTCCTGGAAAATAGGACCAAGAATCACACACATTAAACATTCAAATTAAATAAACACAATCTCTTGACATTCATCATAGTTGAGGATACAAATTTGTGAGCATATAAAAATAAAAGAAGATGACCGGCATGCATAAAAAGAACTAATTTTGCATTTCGGAAAAAGTAGTTTTCTTTGAAATATATCAAAAAATAATATTTTTCTGTTACATATTCCTAGAAATTTAAATGCATTTTTCATATAGACTGGGATTGGGGCTCCCGCGGACCATAAAAGAAATAAGTACAAGAAATTGGACTACAGAAAGAAGAAGTGGGCGGCGGTAGAGAGCAAGCCCTGAAAAGAAGAAATTGTAAGTTATCAGTCTTTGGTTAGACATTTCTATTTAAAGAGGTGGAATAGTTGGATTGATAAACAAAGCAAGATGTAATCAGTATATACTTACACTGATGGTATATATCCCCCCCTTTGCTATTTTTTAGTTGATGGCTATTTATTGTTGTCATCGACGGCTACTGGAATCGTGCCAACTGCATGTTGTCTTTCGTCGGTGAGCTTGTTGATTTCCCTTTGGAGCCATTCTTCAATGTAGCTTCTCATGGGGGGCACGTTGATCTCATCCCGTATTTTTATGTTGAAAAGATCATTTTCTAATTCCCTTAGATCGATAGAAAGATTACGCAAAGCCTGATCAATTTCTTCATTTTGTATCGAATAGTCCACTATCCAGTTGTCCAAGTCATATTCACCATATTCAAGGATGTTGTAAAACTTTTCTAAATACAACCCCTTAAAAATATCAACTTGTTCTTCGAAGGATTGCTTAGTTAAGGGAAAGGAGTTAACGATTAAGTTGGGGTCTTGGACCTCGTTGGTACTTCCGGCTAAGTCTATTTAGGTCAGCTTTCTAAATCATTCTTCTTTATTTGATATGGCTTGTTCACATGATTGGACAATCAAATGCAGGTTCTTCACTTTCTCTTTCTAGCATGCATTTAATTGAGTAATCCAGTTTGGGGAGGGGAGATCTTCTTGTCTTCTTCTCATATATGTCATGTTGTTGACATGGATTCCAAAAGGTATGGCCGTCTCTATATAGAAACATTCTTCATTTTTTTAATTTTCCTGCAAATGTTCATGCAAAGCATGTGCCCTCATTCCAAGGAAAGTCATACTTTGTGATGTTTCCCAGGCCTGAGTAATCAGCTCCATTCTTTTCTTGATATTATTCTCCACATAGCCTCTAAACGATGCGAGGAGGCTGGAGGATCCTTTTAACTTAGTTGTAGGGGTGGCAGGCATGGTTATTGCTAAAGGACTGGAAAGCAATGGGATATGAATCAAAGCTTCCTCCAATTCCTTGAGTCGGTCCTTCAGTCTGGCATTCTCGGCCTCAATGCTTCCAATGGAATCAAGAGCATCTTTGGTTGCTCAGTGAAGTCAGGAGATTTGGGATGGTTGCATGTTCCTAAGGTTAATATCTGAACGAGATTTCTCTTTCTTATTTCTTACATCTCTCTTTTCAATAATTAAATTTTTAGACTCATTATCAAAAACAACGCTCTGGAATACGAAGGATTCGTCTTCGTCAAAAATTTTGATCTCGGCTATTTCCATTGGGGGACTATGGTGGATCGCATCACCGGGATGATCAATGTTGCGGAATACGCTATCCAGATCGGCCTCAAGTTCCATGTCTTCACTTTCAATTTCGGGCTCTTATTCTTTCCCTACAACGTTTTTTCTCTTCTTCCTCACGGGAAGCTTGTGAGAACTATCAATTTTACCATTAGGAGGGTTCTTATCTCCTCCTCCATTTGAAGAATTCTTGGTTGCTTTCTTCCTGGGGTGGGTCGTTGGAGCGATGCTCCGGGATGTCATACTCTTGGGAGTGGTAGCCGATCTTCTCACCGAGGCCTTTTCACTATTGTTTGTACAATTCAGTGGTGCTTTGTAATGTCTTTAGGTCACCAGCTTCAAAAGCAGGAGTGTGGTCGTCATTCTCTCTGTCTTCGTTTAGGTGTGTCTGGATAAAATAATTGTTGAAGTCAACTGCTAGTAAATGTTATAAAAAAATCCCATGAGGGTCGAACCCTCTTAGCCTTTCAGCATATCTTAGGTTCAATTTGTTGAAATGGCCTGCGAATTCGGTAATTTTGTTGATGTTCTTGAACACGAAGTCCTCGACTTTCCAAGGCAGAGGAATGAACTACTTTTTTCTCTTCTCATGGAATAAATGAAACTAATAATTGTATTGCCTTGCTATTTTTGTAACAAACATTATGTTCATAATGTGAGGTGGAAGGAAAGCAGGATTTTCCTTGGAGCCAAAAATCATTATCACACTATAATTCTCCATTTGTTCAAGTGTCCCCTTCCTATCCAAAAACTTGGTTGCATGGTCAGACATGTGGGGAGCATCCTTTCCTAACAATAAATCTTTGAAAACTGATACAAAGTCATTCAAAACCTCATAAAAACAATGGGAGTCTGTGTGCCTCCACAAGGCCTAGTACCAGAAGGTTACTAGGTCGAATTCACAGTTTACCTTCTTGGAAACAGAGAGTTTTGGAAATAGACAGCAATGCGCTATCGCGAAAACCAAGTAGGATGACATATAAATTTTCTTCTCCTATTTGAATCGTGACAATTGGGAACAAATTTCCATGGAAATTAGCTTCCCCAATAAAAAGTGGCTTCTTCCTTAATTGTGAAATACAAAATATAAAGAATCATGTGGGAAATACTTGTTGTGTATTCTTGTCCCGTTATCCTTGTAAACAGCGAGGCAATTTCCCATAATGGATTTATAAATGAACTAACCTGCAAGTTTGTGATATCTTTGGGAACTGTCATCGTGTATTCCAGGAACTCAGGCAAGAGGTCCAACCCGTTATCATGATTTTTTAGGAATTGCTTGCAGTCTTCTCCTCTGAAGGTCGATGTTTGCTCTGACAATCTTAACATCTTGCGGAAGACCTGAGGTGAAAAATAAACAAGAGAGTGGTACCACAATGGAATAATTCTTTGGCCTGAAATATATCTCTCAGTGCACCAAGAGACCACCTCCTTATAGTCAAAAACTTCAGGGACACAGCCTGCACGAGCAATTCAAGAGGTCCAAATTACTTCGTTTGGGGAGGAAGGGGATGAGTAGTAAGAGTATGCCCTGGACCACTGGAAGTTCTGGTCCTCACACCCGAATATGTTCATTGTATCTCCACAGAATTGTTGTTGAGTTGGTGCCATAAGTTTACGAGAACATTTGTTTTTCCAGACGATGCTTGAAATGAACAGTTGGAGGGGATAATATAACCCTCCACAAATGTTGGTCCAATGCGTGTGAATGGGATATCTCCTTGAGCCTTTCGCTCATTAATGACAAGCTCTATGGTTGTTGCATGACAAGTTGTTAGCATTAAATATTAGTAATTGCATACTTAGAAATGTGAAGGTGGCGGGTACGACGAAGAGAAATTAAGGATTGGAGGTTTCGTGAACCCGCCAACCTGACGACCCGCGAAAGACATTCCATGATGTTTGAAATGAACACTCGGAAAGGATAATATAAACCTCCACAAATCTTGGTTTAATGCATATTAATGGGAGATATCCTCGAGCCTTTCTCTCATTAATGACAATCTTTACGGTTCGTGCATGATGAGTTGTTAGCATTAAAGCTTACTAATTTTATATTTAAAAATAAGTGCGAAGGTGGTAGAGACAGGGAAGAGAAATTAAGGAATGGCTAAGAATGAAAAGCAGTCAGACGGGCTTCAAAATAGGGTTACAAGGGATACTCGAGAGAGGTGAGGGCCCAACGGTCAAATTGTATGTCTCGGAAATTTTGAGTGCAAAACGCGTAAAACGGAAGAGGGCATGATGGGGCAGTCCAGCGGTCAGTTTGTATATCACGGAATTACGGGTGCTATTTGCAGGTCGCGGAACAATGGAAGTGGAATATTGAGCCCGCCTATCCGGGAACCCGCAATCTAAAAAGTGGCTAAGTATGGAATAGGGAAAAGGTTGGTCAGACTCATTTTCGCTAATATACTGAAATTTGTAATAGATATCCCATTACCTGGAAAGATCGTTTCTGCATGTTTCTGGACAAGTTGTGTAGGGATATTCAATCTGACTGTCTCCTCGAGGATTTTACTCATTAATTACAATCTTTACGGTTGTTGCATGGTGAGATATTAGCATTAAACCTAAATTATTGCATACTTGGAAAGAAGTGTGAAGGTGGCGAGAACAGGAAACAGTGATTAGGAATTGTAGATTTTGTGAACCTGCCAACCTGATGATCCGCGAAAGATATTCCAAGAAATGGCCAAGTATGGAAAGTGAACGGACGGGATTCAAAATAGGGTGACAAGGTTTCCCCAGGAGACATGAGGCCCCGGCAGTCAAATTGTATGTCTCGTAACTTTTGAGTGAAAAATGTGTAACACAGAAGAGGGGATAATGTGGTAGTCCTGCAGTCAATTTGTATATCACATAAGTTTGGGTGTTGTTTGCAGGTCACGAAACAATGGAAGTGCAATCTAGAGCCCGCCTACCGGGGAATATACGATCAAAAAAGTGGCTAGGTATGGATTGGGGAAGTGGTCGATCGAAGTCGCGATATAAAATCATGAGTGAAAATGTGAACCCATGAGTCCACCAACCTGTGTAGTTAGACATTTTCGGAAAAACGACTAAGTAACTAGAAAGTGAAAGTAGAGGGGAAAAAGAAACGGGAATTTGGTTAAGTATAGAAGAGGAAAAAGAAGGGATAATATATTGAAATTTGTAATAGAAACCCCATTACTTGGAAAGATCTTTTCTGCATTTTCTGGACAAGTTGTATAGGGATAGTCAGTGTGACTGTCTCCTCAAGCCTTTTTCTCATTAATGACAATATTTACATTTGTTGCATGATGAGTTGTTAGCATTAAACCTCAGTTATTGCATACTTGGAAAGAAGTGAGAAGGTGGCAGGCACAAGAAACAACGACTAGGAATTGGAGATTTCATGAACCCGCCAACCCGACGATCCATGAAAGAGATTCCAAGAAATAGCCAAGTATGGAAAGTGATCAGGCGGGCTTCAAAATAGGGTGAAAAGGGTTCCCCAGGAAATGTGAGGTCCCAACGGTCAAATTGTATGTCTCGGAACTTTTGAGTGCAAAATGTGTAACACGGAAGAGTGGATGATGTGGGAGTCTGGGAGTCAATTTCGCAGAAGTCTGGGTTTTTTTTGTAGGTCACGGAACAATGGAAGTGCAATCTAGAGCCCTCCTGCCCAGGAATCCGTGATCGAAAAAGTGGCTAGGTATGGAATGGGGAAGCGATCAGTCAGAATCATGATATAAAAGCATGAGTGTAAATGTGAACCCGTGAGTCCGCCAACCCGCGCAGTTGGACATTTTCGAAAAAACGACTAAGTCACAAAAAGAGAAAGTAGAGGGGAAAAAGAAAGGGGAATTTGCTTAAGTATAGAAGAGAGAAAAGAAGGGGATAAAATAGAATGGGAAAATAGAAAAGTAGAGGGCAATTTTTGTAAGCAGGAATTGGTCTCAAACAAGCCCCATTGTTGTAAAATCATCATTTTCTAGTCCAATATTTTATCCACTTACTCATTTTCTATTGTGCTTGTACCATTAAAAAGGGTGTGAGCAAATGATTTGCTGAAGATTTTTTTTATTACAACTTGTGGGAGTACTTGTGTTTTCAAATATTATTTTAAGTATTAAACTTCTTGCATGATGAGTTGTTAGCATTAAAGCTTAATAATTGCATATCTAGAAATAAACTTGTTGTACTGTCAACTTGACCATAAGTATCCCAATGACGAACTTGAATTTTAATATTGTGGTTGATTTCATAGCCCCGTTTGACTTCATCTACCATATATCATTTTTTTTTTCAAAATATTTGCGAAGAAGAAATTTGGTAATTTCATTAATAAAGTAAAAGTGCTCAAATAGAGGCTAGGGGATGGACAACTAATAAAATGTTTCCTTTTTTAGTAAAGGAATCAAGGAAGCGAAAGGGAAATAAGAGAGCGTTTTCTCAGCAAGGTTGAGATGAAATGAAACTTCCAAGGCAGGGCCCCAACTCTCGAATCGTGAATTAGTGTTGTTATGTTCTATTTGCATTACGAATAGAATTGAATGTTGGTTTGAAACTGACTGAAATTCATTTATGTTTCCATAGAAGCCTCATGTGATCGACACAATGAATTTTCATATAATTGTTCAATGCTCCATATTAGATCAAAGTACTTGAGTCAATACAATATTTAAGAATTACGAGACTATCGAACCATGCAAACAAGAAGAGGTGTTAAATCCAGCAAACAAGCACCAACCAAGATTCTAAGGCAATTTTTTTAACAATAAATATATAAAAAAAAATAGTGGGAAATATATATTTATCCATAGACATTAGACTGAGTTATTTGAAGCGAAGCATTGAACATATTTGTCATATATACAGGTACAGGAGTTACAAAAAAAAACATGCATACAATTATGTGGTGTTCATCTAGTGCGACAACATGAAGGAGCCATCGGCAAGCTCTTGAACATGCCTACAAAACTGATTATCATGTTTTTTTAGGAACTCCTTTCAGTCTTCTCCCCGGAAGTTCAATGTTGTCTACCGCAATTTCAATATCTTGCGGAAGACCTGAGGTGACAAAGAAACAAGAGAGTGGTTCCACAGTGGAATAATTCTTTGGCTTGAAACAGGTCAACAACACTCTTGCTCATGACGTTGGCGACCCAGAGACATTTCAAAGCATTATTGAATTGTACGAATAACAGGGAAAAGGCCCCAGTGAGAAGAGTGTCCAATCCCCGGCCACCACTGCCAAGAATACAACATCCCGCTACATCGCTCCAATGGCTCACCCCAGTAAGAAAGAAACCCATAATTCTTCAAATGCGGGAGGAGATAAGAACCCTCCTCGCGGTAAAATTGATAGTTATTACAAGCTTCCCGTGAGGAAGAAGAGAAAAAACATTGTAGGGCAAGCGGAAGAGCCTGAAACTGAAAGTGAGGACACACCAAGAGACCACCTCCTTACAGTCAAAGACTTCAGGGACACAGCCTGCACGAGCAATTCGAGAGGTCCAAATTACTTCATTCTGGGCGGAAGGGGACCAAGAGACCCCCTCCTTACAGGAAAAGACTTCAAGGACAAAGATTGCACGAGGAATTTTGAAGGTCCAAATTACTTCGTTCTGGGTAGAAGGGAATGAGTAGTAGGAATATTCCTTGCACCCCTGGGAGTTCTGGTCCTCACCCCCTAAGATTTTAATTGTATATCCAGAGAACAGGAGAGTGGTCCCGCAATTGAATAATTATTTGGCTTGAAATATATCTCCGGGTGCACCAAGAGACCATTTCCTTACAGCCAAATACTTCAAGGACACACGTTCCACCAGGGACAAATCCAAACCTAATCCAAAAACCTTAAAAAATGAAAGGAAAGGATACATCTTTGAGGGCGAGGACCGCCATCCGAGCCGAGAGACTCAAACTCTCGAGGTGAAAAGTGGCTATTGCGTTCACCGTCGGTTTCTTTTCTGAAACCCCTTCCTTTGGTATTGTCAGGGCCACCATCGCTGAGCCGGGAAGTGCCCCTAGTTATGTTGGATTTCAATTTGGGCGCAGGAGTGGGAAAAACGTCTACATTTCCATCATCCATCATTGTATCATCATCCATCAGATCATCTTCTTCCATCTCAAAATCGACTGCATCAAGCTCTGCGTCGGTCATCAACACAGGTGGGGTTGCCTTGGAATTCTTTGGCTTGAAATATATCTCTCGGTGCACCAAGGGACCATCTCCTTCTTTGCTTCTGGGCGGAAGGAGATGAGTAGTAAGAATATGCACTGGACCACTGGAAGTTCTAGTCATCATGCCCAAAGGTGTTTACTGTATCTGGATAGAACTGTTGTCGAACTGCTGCCATAAGTTAACAAGAATGTTTGTTTGCTCCAGATGATGTTTGAAATGAACATTCGGAAGGGATAATATAGCCCTCTGCAAATCTTGGTTTAATGTGTATCAATGGGAGATCTCCTCGAGCCTTTCGTTGATCAATGAAAATTTCTACAGTTCCTGCATAATGAGTTGTTACCATCAAAGCTTACTAATTGTATACATATAAAAAAGTGCAAAGGTGGCGATGACGACGAAGAGCGATTAAGAATTGGTTATTTCATGATGCTTGAAATGAACACTCATAAGGGATAATACAACCCTCTGCAAATCTTGGTTTAATTTGTATTAATGACATATCTACTCCAGCCTTTCGGACATTAATGACAATCTTAACGGTTCCTGCAGGATGAGCTATTAGCATTAAATATTAATAGTTGCATATCTAGAAAGAAGTGTGAAGGTGGCGGGGATGGTGAAGAGCGATTAAGCATTGGGCATTCCGTGAACCTGCCAACCCGTGAAAGAGATTCCAAGAAATGGCCAAGTATGGAAAGCGGTCGGGCGGGCTTCAAAACAGGGTCACAAGTTATACTCAGGAGACGTTAGTGCCCAATGTTCAAATTGTATGTCTCCGAACTTTTGACTGCAAAATGTGTAACATGGAACAGGGCATGATGACGAACTTCGATGGTCAATTTGTATATCGCAAGACTTTGAGTGTTGTTTGTAGGTCGCGAAACAATGGAAGCACAATGTTGAGCAAGCCTGGCCAGGAACCGACGATGGAAATAGTGTCCAAGTATGAAATGGGGAAGCGGTTGGTCAGACTCGTGATATAAAAGCATGAGACATATTTGGAAAAATGACTAAGTAACCAGAAAGGGAAAGTAAAGGAAAAAAAGAAAGAGGAATTTGGTTGTCAATTTGTAGATCGGGGAAGTCTGAGTGTTGTTTGCAGGCGACGAAAAAATGGAAACGCAATGTTGAGCCCGCCTACCCGAGAAACCACGATCCAAAAAGTTGTTGAATATGGAACGGGGAAGTGGTCAGTCGGACTCGTGATATAAAAACATCAATGGAAATCTGAACACGTGAATCCACCAACCCGCACTGACATTTTCTGAAAAATGACTAAGTAACCAGAAAGGGAAAGCAGAGGGAAAAAAAGAAAGGTGAGGGAAATTTTCGGAAGCGGGAATTGGTGTTAACAAATCCCCATTGATGGTCTTAATAGTAACTATGAAGTACATTAAACAGGTGAGCAGGCTCTTCAATCAAGGAATAGAGAAAGTGAGTCATGCTTATACTTTCCAAGATGTGTTTTCATAAGAGAAGCATTGAAAAGCTACAGGAAAATCAATTTTGGGATGTTCAAGTAAAATTATTGTATTGTCAACTTCACCGTAAGTATAACAACGATGAATTTGAATTTGAAGTTTTTGTGGTTGATACCATAGTTCCATTGGACTTCACATATCATATATCCTTTTATTTCAAAATATTTCTGAAGATGAATTTTGGTAATTTCATCGATCAAGTAAAAGTTCTAAAATGGGCTACATATTACATTTGCTTCACAGAGCTTACATTAAAAGGAAAAGCGGGTCTTGTATATTCTTTAAGATCATAGAAAAAACGCTAAGATCCTGAATGTATCATCCAACCATAATCCGTAAACCAGGCCCATGAGAACCTTGAACTACAACATGAAAGCACATGAACAAAACTCTGCCAAACACAAGACAGGACAAAACCAGTGGAGATTGGGCATTTTATCCCATCTATAACCAAATCCCCAAATGGGCACCAAGAAATTTGTCGATTACTATATTATCATGAAGCAAGATCCTGAATGTATCATCCATCTATAATCCATAAACCGAGCCAATGAGAACCTTGAAATACAGCACAAAAGCACATGAACAAAAGTCTGCCAAACACAAGACAAGACAAAACCAGCAGAGATTGGGCATTGTATCCCATCTATAACCAAATCCCCAAATGGGCACCAAGAAATTTTTCAATTACTATATTACCATGAAGCAAGATCACTATGAACATTTGCTTCTGATAGTACTATGAACCAAGATCACGTTGACCTGACAATGTTCTAACATTACTAGTTCTGGAAAAGAGTGTCAGCATTTAACTTAATGGAGTTTGATTTATTCACAGTTGGATACTTTGTATGAGGACATCATTCTGGACTGAACAATCTTATGTGCTTCCAGTTCAATTTGTCATGGAACTGCAAAACTCTATTCATATCCTCATTGGGTAGCACAGAAACATACACATGGGATTGTTTCATTTCCTACCAACGCTTGATATGAATTTATTTATTTTGCTTCAGTCGATATGAAGTATGGCATTGTCCTCATTTAATGTAAATTTGCTATGGATCTGAAAGTCACATAGTATGTAGACATTGTTTTCCTTTTTCTGCAGGTATACTTCATATGGAAATTCTTCTAACCCAGGAAGCACATCTTGTAATAGAGGTTGTCTAATTGTACAATGTACAACTGTGTTGTTGATGGTTCGGATCGCAGCATTGAGGAAATTTCTATATATATAAGGGAATTTTTTATTGCATCATAGACAATCAATTGTACCATCATTTATGAAAGCATAGGTATAAGCAGGAGAGTTTCATTTGGCACATGCAGGCTAGAAGGGGGTCGAGTACACATTCACTGCAACCAAAACACCCTCAACCTGCGCACATGAGCATAGTAGTTAATATATTGAACAATATAATATACAATTGTACAACAAAAAAGCTGCAAAAAATTGGTCAAGACAATTTTTATGAGCAAAGTGTGAATAGAATTATAGATGTATATGCACAACAGTTGTCGAGCCAATTAGTTTCTTGAGATCCTGTACTATGTATGTTCGCAATTCTGTTACAAATGTTGCTTGGGTTGTGCGAAAGATCCTTTATTTAACGTCTCTTTTATTTGTTATATTTTTTAAGAGCATAAGTGGGAATTTCCCTCTATGCAATTGTTGTTCCATTGAGGAAAACAAATTTGAATAGGTGTCGAACAATTGCAGCTGCAAAATGGAACAGTGTAATAGTTGTGTAACATAACTAAGATATATGAACATGTGAAAGTAAAGGACAAAACTAGATATGGAGAACGATACCATTTCCTTGTCGTTGTCTGACTCTCCATCTTTTATATGGAGAATGTGTTGTGAGCCAACTTTTCTCGCGAGTGTGACAGTTGCACCAATGGTTCTGATTGGGTAAGTGTCATTACTCTATGTAAGTTGGTTGATTGTTGTGTTCGGTAGGAAATGATATTCTGAACAAATCGGAGGATTTTTTTCCACAATACTTGTTTCGTTGAGCGATATAATCCGATCACAATCGCCATGGTCATATATTGTTTTCGGCAATATATTAAAATTTGTAATGGATATCCCATTACCTAGCAAGATCGTTTATGCATGTTTATGGACAAGTTGTGTAGGGATGGTCAGTGTGACTGTCATCATGGCTTCGTTGTCTTTCATGTCAGCATGCACAATGCATCTAGTTTTGTTTGCCTTGTCCAAGTAGGTGCTATACACGACCATTATGTCCCCAACGAACACTTGTCTAGTTCAGCGGTTGTTCAAGCCTTCTATCGATAGTATATTAGGTGTTATAAGTTTAGGCCTGGTGACATTTTTTGAACAGAAAAAAGTAATGTGAATGGTAGTCTGCATTATTTTTTGTTTTCTTTTTTTTTGGCATAAATGTACAAGTAGATGCACAACTTGAAGAAGTATGCAGGTCAGAGTTTTGTAACTAGACCTCTTAGTCTGCGGAACTTGCACTATGTTGGGAATTTCACTTACACTCGTCGATACTTCTTGTGAACTGCAAAGTATGTGTTACAGATGGCATCAACATATTTATCATGGCATAGATGAATAAATAGCTCAGGATATTTGTTCGTAAACATATCAAGAGCACAATATATGAATCTTTACCTTTGGCCTTGTCGTTATGTTGATGTTTGCGATGATTGACTTCTCATGCCCATGTCACTTGTCCAACTTTTTCTAATGCAAGCATGTGTACATGAACATCGGAATGACTAAATAAGCATATGCATTGTATATTGTCCATAATTGTTCTAAATGTCACATGCAGGCTCGAAGGAGATGGAATATGAAATAGGGTGTCAAGGGATACTCAGGAAACATGAGGACCCGACGATCAAATTGTATGCCTCATAAATTTTGACTGCAAAAATGTGTAACATGGAACAGGGCATGATGGGGGAGTCCGGCAACCAATCTATCTATCGCAGAACCCCCGAAGCTAGAGGTGTAATTTTGAGCCCGCCATCCTGGGAACCCGTGATCGAAAAAGTGGCTAAGTATGTAATGAGGAAGTTGTCGGTCGGACTCGTGATATAGAAGCATGAGTATAAATGTGAACTCGTGAGTCCGTCAACCCATGCACCTAGAAATTTTAGGAGAAACGACTAAGCAAAGAAACCAAAAAGCGAAAGTAGAGGGGAAAAAGAAAGGGGAATTCGGTTAAGTATAGAAGAGGGAAAAAAAAGGGATAATAGAGAGTGGAAAAATAGAAATGAGGAGGGAAATGTTCAGAAGCGGGAAGTCTCAACAAAGGCCCATTGTTGCCAAATCATCGTTTTCTAGTCCAATATTTTATCCACCTACTTGTTTTGTGTGTTTGATTTATTATCACAATTGGTATACCTTTTCGAAGATTGTACTTCATGTTCCTTTGTCGTGGCATATAATATTTCACCCTCTTGTCCAACTAAATTGTTTCTTTCAATGTAGCGATGCAGAAAATACAATGGACATGAAGGTAAGTTGGTATGTAGAAAGATATGTAAAAAAATAAATGCAGCTCTATTTATTTCAATGTAGTAGCACATAGAATACAATTGACATGAAGATAAGTTATTATGTAGGAAGATACGTAATATCTACATACAATAAATTAGGTGCAAAGCAGTAGAAAAAGTATACAGACAATAAATGAAATACAAAACAATGGAATATGAAATAAGAGTAGAAGTATGCACCTTTGTATCTCCTCTTCTACATTTATGGTAAAGAGTCATTCGTCTTCTCCAGTTATTTTGTTTGTTTTAATGTGGGAACGCACAAAATACAATGAACATGAATGTAAGCTGGTATGTAAGGAAAAACAAGTAATATGTACATACAGTAAATGAGAATCAAAAGAATAGAACAAAAGAGAGTTAGAAGCATGAACCTTTATTTTTCTTGATCCATGGTTGTGGTTATATAGAATTTTTCCTGGCCAAAATATATTACAAGCTAGAAAATATTAAGAAGTTGGATGGTTGTAGCTGAGTGATTTGGTTTTGTGCAACAAAGTATCCAGATATGCTTTGAGACATGGAAATATAATTTTGTAATATCTTTAATGTATATTTTATAATTCAAGTAGAAGACAAATTGTATCATAGTCAGACCAGTATGTGTATAAGATAAAGAGGTTGTATTGTGATATGGGCACATTTCACCATATATGGTCAATAAGTGCATTCCGTACATGTTTTATCTTAACCAAAAGAAAGCAGACATTGTAATTGCACATGTAGTTTTCCAATTATTTTGTTATGGTGCTATTTTGTAGCATGTCAACACTGAAGTATCCTAGAATGATAATGGTTTCATTTAGATGTAAATGGTGTAATGCATTTGAAAAAACATTCATTATGTTAGCAATGTTGCATGCGGAGTGGCATAGAGATTGAATATTGCAATTTGCAATCCACGATCATCTTTTTCTTTTACAAGAATATTTTGCAAAGGCATCCAGGTATGGTTCAGAGTTTGGAGCAAAATTTAAGAGTAGGAGGGAAAGATATGCCAATTTTGTGCAATTTTGTTGCAGCCTAGCCATCATTGCACCATACCTAGCCCTTCTACACCTACCTGCAGTTTTATTCTACAAGAACATCCTGCAAAGGCAACAAGATTGACATCGTATTTTTCATGTGAAAGACAGTGGTTCGATTCCCGTACGGGATAGGCAGGTACTCATTCCTGGGCAAGTTGGGAATATCATCGAGGGCAAGGTGTGAAAGCTGAAGAATTCCTTATTCAATTCATGCGCTAGATTTCCACTTCGTCACATACAACAAAGGACTGAGATTTGCAATGCTAGAATAAGTGATAGTCAGAGTTGTGCAGACGACATTGTCATGCACATGGTGCAGAGCCTCGGGAAAAAATCAGAGGAAAATTTAAGAGCAGGAGAAAAAAATATGCCAACATGTATGGAAAGTCTGCAGGATAAGAATGATGAATAAATACTTAAACATTCTTGCTTGCAAAATGAAAACAACGAATACGAATGAAAGTATGGTATTCAAACTTACTCGTTAATGATGAATGATAGAACCATAGGTCCAATTGTGGGTGCAGGACTTGAACCCTACAAAGTGCAAAAAATAGCTCCAATTGTTGGTGCAGGACCCCAACCTTGCAAAGTTGAAGCAAACAAAAGCAAGTCGCAAACAACAAACCAGTGAGAAAGCACCAACAGGTCCAACTGCAGGTGCAGGACCTCAACCTTACAAAGTTGAACCAAACAACAACAAGCAGCAACCGACGAACCAATGAACAAGCAACAACCAGTGAACCAATAAATAATACGTTTATCTTCAATGATGACTAAATTTGCATTCCAAGCATAGAAGAATTCTGAAACATATGATGAACATGCGAGTGGAAATATTTAAACATTCTTACTTGCAAACTGCAAACAATAAACATCAAAGAACGAATATGAATGAAACCATGGTATCGAAACTTACTCGGCAACGATGAACGACAGAATCGTAGGTCCAATTGTGGGTGCAGGACTTGAACCCTGCCAAGTGAAAAAACAGCGCCAACTGCAGGTGCAGGACCCCAACCTTGCAAAGTTGAAGCAAACAAAAGAAAGCAACAAGCATCAACAGGTCCAACTGCAGGTGCAAGACCTCAACCTTGCAAAGTTGAACCAAACAACAACAAGAAACAACCGACAAACCAACTAACCAGTGAACAAGAAGCAACCAGTGAACCAGTAAACAATATATGTATCTTCAACGATGACTAAATTGCATTCCAAGCATAGAAGTATGAAGCATATGATGGCTATGCGAGTGGCGGTGGACAACAATATTTCCCAAATTCACTGCAACATTGTATGAAAAAAATCGAGGAAAAATGTATTGTGACAAGCCTATTTAAGTAAACATGTAAGGTTCTTAGGCATGTTTAAGGGCCTCGCGCTATGTAAACAATTAAGTTGTCAGGCATGTTTAAGGGCCTCACGCTATGTAAACATTTAAGTTGTCAAGCCTATTCAAGTACCTCAAAAAGAGTGTCAATGCTCAAAACTTTCGGTATGTAAACATTTCAATACAAATAGAAATAATAAAAACATTAAGAAAGAGCGTCAATGCTCAAAACTTTCATTATGTAAACATTTCAATAAAAATTAAAAAATTAAAAAAGAGTGTCGATGCACAAAACTTTGAATATCTAAACATTTAAAACATTGAGAATAGCGAAGCAGGCAATAAAACTTCAAATCTATTATCCAATGAGATGATGACATATAAGGTTTTTTTATTATATAAAAAATAATGTTTTTAGTTCTATAGTTCGAACAATAAAAATGGTGCGAAAATTTATAGTCATAGGATATATTAATATGAAGTTATCGATCCCTATAGTCCCTCTACACCTTCGACGGGGACTAATGAAAACGTAGAAATCTTTTATTATCTTTAAAATGAATATGATGGTATTTGAATTATCTAATATGATGATGATGATGATTAACGTCCACTAAGACCTAGTTGGTCTATCGAACCTTAAGAGGGTAATTGATTCCTTGTGATTCTTTAGAATTTTGTTTCTGTGCTCGAAAATCATTAAGAGAAGCTTTCCAAGATCACCATACTTTTGTTGAGTTAAGAGGTTAGGAAGGTTGGTAGTGTGATCAATATTTTGAAAATGAGATCTAATATGTGTATAGGCTAGACAATCTAAGAGAAAGTGCTTTTCATCTTCAACCTTCTTAGTGTCACAAAAGTGACACACTCTTTCATCCCATGGCGTTTTAGGAATTGACCAACACCCAGTTTCACTATGAAGCTCGTGAGAATTTGTTCTTATTTTTGCAATGCTTATTTTTTTCTTTACACTTGGCAAAACAGATAGATAATTTTGATCTTCTAAATATAATAAGTTTCTAGAATCTTGTTTTTTTTCATAATAACTTTTATTAAATAAATAAAATATATTTTATATATATATAATATATAATATAAATAAATATTATTATTTAATATATTAAAACTTTATACATTTAAAAATAGAAATAGTAAGTTAAGTGATGGATGATTCAACACCTACTACGTTGATCTACCATGGATCAGAGGCGGCTACGTCCATGTTTGGAATCTGAAAACTACCAACTATGTCGTCTTGTGTCGCCAAATATTTCACTATTCTTTCTCCTTTGACAACTATCTGTTGAATTTAAATTGTTCGATTTAAATTGTCTTTCAAGATTGTATAGAACAATCTTCCTTTCTCTCTTTGGTATTCATTCATTAATGGCAATGGCAAGAGGCAAATTTTCACGCTATTTAAAACATTATTTTAACCTATGAATGAATTACTTTTATGTTTGAGATGGTAACTTGGGATAGTTAAAAAATAATAATAATAATGAAAAGTTAATTTATTTATTTTTTCTATTTTTCATAAATCAAACAATTTCTCTTTTGGTTTTATACAATTAAAAAAAACACAATTCTATTGTAATTAATTTTATGTTAGTCAATATTTTAAATTATGATATTTTTATGACAATTTCTCTTTTGGTTTTATACAATTAAAAAAAACACAATTCTATTGTAATTAATTTTATGTTAGTCAATCTTTTAAATTATGATATTTTTATGATTGATTAGTTAGATGGTGGGATTAATATTTTGGACAACTATGTATATTGATGAGATTGGATTGTTTATATATATATATATATATATATATATATATATATATATATATATATATATATATATATATATATATATATATATATGGGTTAATTAAAGTTATTTTTATTTTGAAAAAAAATAAAAAAAAATTATAGAGAATGTGAAAGTAGATGGTCTGTCCAAAGCTAGATTGCAATTGATTTTAGGTTCATGCAAATATAAGAGTTTTGGAAGAATAGGTCTATATGGATTATGTTGGAATTATACTAGCAGTGTTTTTTAGTATGATGAATGATTTCTTCTATGGAATTTTGAAATGCTACTTGTAAACTAATCCATCAAGTTTTTATTGGTAGTCAACTAATTGATATTGTACAAATATATGAGCTAAAGTTGTGAGTGGATATGTAAGAAATGGTGATATGGTGAATAGTGATGAATATACATTGTGTTCTCTCTGTTAGTACTATAATGGCGTTTTTAGAAACCACCCACTTTTAATTTGGATATCTTATAAAATTTTAAGGTCAGTGAAATCAATATCAAAGTGATATCAAATAGTTTTATATTAAGATATAAAATTTTATAAATGTAAAGTACATATCAAACAATATTACTACTATACCATATAAATTAATCATATATGGTTACCTAGTGTTCTGACCATGAGGTAACATGTGCAATTAATGAGGATATATATAATTGTAATTCAATAACAATTATAACTATAATAATTTTAATTAGGATTTAAGGAGTAACAAATTAATGTTTTGAATTTTTACTGAGTTATAAAGATATTGGTAACAAAAAAAAGCATATGGATGAGAAAGACATTATGGTTGAGGCAAGGGAGTGCATACTAGTGAGAACCTCCTCATATTGCAAGTGTATCAAAAGAATACGCAATAGTAAAATATGTTATTAGAATAAATCAATTAGATTAATTAAATGTGTTATATATATTTAAAGTATAAATGTGGTGCATGGCGTTGTGTAGTTGTTTAGCTACCTTGTTATGGAAATAGGGCGGCATCAAGAGTATAAGTCCATTGCATTGCAATAGGGAAACTCACTTAAATCCCAATTAATGTCCTTAACCAAGAACCATGATAAATAAATAAATAAAAATAATGACATTCAACCCAAGCCACCATAAGTGTGGGTTTCAAGAGAAATTTTAATGCATTCAAAGCATTACCAAAATACATGGCATTGTGAGCAACGCAATGACGGTAAGCATAGAATTATGTAACCCCTTAAAGCTAGAGTGTGGAATCTATTTCTTAGAGTACATAATAGAGAACTCAAAGTGCAAATTATAATTAAAGTCCAACTTGATATGTTTTAAGGTTTGGGTGCTCATATTGAAACAAATCTTGTAACCGACAGAAGAATTGTTGACGTGGGAACATTATGTAAGGCCTTTAGTAAACTTGATTTCAAATGAAAACATAGTCATAAGCAAGGTTTGTATCAATCACAAGGGAGAATATAATCTTAGTAATTATTCTTGGTATAGGAATGTTCACTAAATCGCTTGTCTGCATGGTACTCATTACATATAGGGACATTTGTAATAGTGTATTCTTGATAATCCTCGACTAAGATGAAGAGAATCCTACACTCAACATTTTACTTGGTCAAGATCTAATTTTTATGTCTTAAGAGGAAGAGTGATTGGGGACGATGACTAAATAAACCATGAAGTGACGACATCAAATGACAATCAATTAGCAATATCTTAGTCAGTGTTCCTAAGCACATCCATATTATCAACCTAAAGAGATAATCAAAGTCAATAACGATTGTTTATAATTATCAAGATATCCCAGGTGGGATTGTTTGTATGACTTAATGAAATTATGATTGAACTCAATATAAGATTCACTTAACTAAAGAACCAATAAAAAGATAAGATTTTAATTGGTTGACAAACTACCAGATTGTACTTTAATATAGAGCTTAGGAAGAATAAATCTATAAGAGAAGTATGTCTTTTCATTAAATTAATTATGAGTTGTAATAAAATAGAGTTGGGGCATATTAAGAAGCCTTCTGAATAGGGGTAGTCTCAACCAATATATTACTAGATTCAACATGTTTTTCATCAACTAAAGGTCAAGTGGGACCATTATAGCACATGACTTAGTTGTCTTGTGAATTTTCCTTATATTATGAATGACCATAACTTCGAGATGAAATTTCTTGAAGGGAGGGTGTAGGTAACACCCCATATTTTGGCCTAAGGAAGTTAGAACTTTCATTTTCTTATCATAGTAATTCATTGTTGAGTAACTATTTAGACTTAATGAAACTGATATAGAAATGTGATAGGTGTACATATAGAACTATTTATGTGTTGCCTAATATCATTTTTATTGTCATATGTTCATGATGTTGATCATTATATGAATTGGTTAAACATGTCAACATACACTTCTTAATTGAACATTAATATATATGTGGATTCTTATATGAAATTGTGATGTATATGTACGGATATGAGTATTGGTGAACTAATCTACAGGTCAACAAGCTATGTAATAACTAAATGATTGTAGCTCTAAGGTAACTTGGATGTCGTAGACATCAAAGAGATAGTGTATGCTATAATTTGTACTCATGATTTAATTTATGATTTCAAATATTGCTATGATCTGTGGTAAGTGTGGTTTTGACAGGATGCACAACTTGCCCAGAGTGGGTTTTTGATGACGTGAATATAAGAATAGTAGTTTCACAATATGGCTTGATGTAGGGTGTTGACCCTAGTTCTATAAGGAGGGGTGGAGGTATTGTCCACCGTTTATCCTCCGAAACCTAGAGTCGTGGGAGGGTTGTGTGAAGTCACACTCCAGTAGACGTGTGATGGCGACTGCTAGTTTCCTATTGGGGAAGCTTGGTCGAGATGTATGACACTTCCTCTTACGGGATCTATCTGGAGTTAGGTCAATATAGTTGATGCTCCAACTTAGTCCAACAGAGGAAAGGATAGGATGCAAGATAGAAGTAGGTTAGGAAGGAAGGATGCTTCGATGTTAGTTGAGAATATTGATTGGGGATTAGAGATGCCACTATTGTCTACGCACTTGGTTCCTACCATGTTTAAAACCCTCTTTTGATTTCCCATTGATATTTTAAGTGTGATAATGAATTATTGATGAATTGGTGTAATTTTGTTCGTTATGATTATTAAATGATGCATTACTTGATCTGTTGTCCTACATGTCTTGGTGTGATCATATAGGAACTATTCACTCGAGGCAATGGTTGTTTATCATTAGTACATGCATGAGATATGTGTATGCTAGCTACGCACACATACCCTACAGATGTACACTAGTACACTTAATTAATGTATTAATTATTAAAGTAGATTATCAACTATTTAATTGAATGTTTATTGATTATGTAAATTATATTGCATACAAAATATCTAGAAGCATTAAATACCTTCTTTGACTTTGATTGATGGTTGGTATGATGAATTAAATGATCATGGTGGGTTGTCATGTACATTTCGGGGAAAATTGTCAAATTTCATTTACTAGCTAGCATGAGAAAAAAGACTTTCCATTTTATTTATTGTTGTTTAATGCAAGTCATTTATATTTTAGTTTTATTTTAATCTTTTCCCAAAAATCTAGATAATGGAGGTTGATGGATAATAATGAGGGTGGTTGAGGAGACTTGGGCAAGGGTGTATGGAAACTTGATAAATAGGGAGGAGAAGTGGTGATGAAGGGGGGGAGATTAGGAGGTTTGAGCATGATGAGAGGTTGTGAAATTTTTGGAAGATATAATTCTATTCATAGTATTCTTAGAGCATATGTGCTTTGTTATTCTTGGAGTCACGGGCACAAAGGGCCAAGAAACCGAAAGGTTTCTTGGATCTAGGAAGCCGGCTAGGCTCCTAGTTGGCTGGGAGGGTTCTGTTGTTTCCCTCTGAGCAAGTGGAAAAATAAAATGGGAAAAGAATGCTTGGAAGCACTCTCCTACTACTAGCAGAACTACATTACAACTAATGAGCTTCAACAAACCATGGAGAAGGTATTTTTCAGTGATATTTTGTTGTACTTTTGTTTTAAGTTTTAAATCTTAGAGTTAACATATTACTTAATTCATCATGTTATTTACAGTTATCATTGAGCAAGTGTAAAAGAGTTGTGGAAATGAAAATCAATGAAATTATGTTGAATCAAAGTTGTTAATGCATATGCGTTTAATGAGTGATTAATTTCCTAACATTCTAGATGGGTGTTACAATAAATTAATAAAGATGTTTAAATGAATGATCTTGGTTAAAGCCATGTTATGTAATGGCAGAGGGGTCTTGGAAATAGTTCGACTAAGCTAAAAATTCTATAATGTGTAAAGGAATTAGAGGGGGAAACCCCTTGATCGATCTCTTGTTGTTTGATTAATAATGCATGAATGAGAAAAATGGATATGTGTAAATTACCCAAGTATAAGAGTGTTGATCATTGTGTGAGAGTAGAATAGCTTAAATGCATTTATGTTGCATTAAAAAACATTGGTGATAATGTGATAGAGTGCATATAGATATGCTATGACATATCTGAAAATGTTTGCATATGTAAAATGCTATGGTACATGCATTTTGACTTGACATGACAACTAATATAATTTTGGTTTTTATCACTATGTAGGAAAGATTGGAGCTATTGAGGGGACAATTGCCAATGGTAACCCACCTCATGTAAAGGGAAAGACAAGAAATTTGTTGTTGAGATATTGATGAAGGGACCTTATGAGACCCCGGGAAGAATCTAACTGATAAGGTAATATCAGGAAGGTTGTTGGTAGCTAGACATGTAGCTAGACATTTATAAAAGTATAATGCCTTTGTAGCATGTAACTTAGAAGGAATTGGGTAATATTTTCCTTTAAGCATGTGTTATATTGTGTTGATATGTATGTGATTGTGAATTGACTGCATGTATGTCATTAATACCTAGTCAGGGTATGACAGAGGGAGGAACCTCTCATAGAAAAACTAAAATAGATTGGATTTTTTGCAATATATGCATGAATAGTTATGTCGGGTTGAATAGGTTAATTATGAATGAATTAATAATTGTGCACATAAGAGGCACATATGTTAGATGCATTGAGGGAATGCATGTTTGCATGAATGAGCATGCATAGTATTGCCCTTATGGAAGGAAAACTTTCCAGTGTTCCAAAGGAATTGCAAAAGTAACAATGAAAGTAATTGAAGTAGCCATAAGTACTAATGCATTGGCTACTAGTAATTAATGAATGTATAATTGCATGTATCTGAAATTTTTAATTTCATGTGTGTTGATTTGAGGTCATGATCAACTCAAGGAAGGAAGCATTCCTGCTGTAACAATGGATGTTGATAAAGATAACCATGGGGTAAGAGGTTGGTTGAATTCCAACTCTCCATGGTGAAGTACTTGACATATAAATTTGGTAATCTGAAAACCAATGCAAGGATGCTTTGCGTGTAAATGTGCCATGAACATTGGCACATTGATTTAACTGTAAAAGAAGTTGGGTTACATTATGAAAAATTTGGTATGTTGAAATAATGCATGTATGATAAATGATGTTATCATTCCATATCATATGACTAATGAACATAAGTGAAGTGATTTGTATGCACAATTTTAAGATTAAATTGTGAGACATTGTGAATGTGTTGTGCATAAGATACTGACAATTTGTTTGGTTGATTCAAGGTTGAAAATAGTAGAAAAAATGGTCTTGGGTATGGAAACAATGTAAGTCCATAGGGAAGACCGATGCATGTTGTTGCAAAAATCCAAACTGTCATGAGAAGGGATCTCCTAGTTGTGAATCAGGCTTCCTATATGGAACAAATATGGAAATTGATAAGTGAAAATTAAAAAGTATATATTTTTGGGGAGCAGATTGGGAAAAGAAATCATGATTCAAATTTATACAATGATATCTCACAGTTCTTGTATGTATGTGATACTGGTGAGATGACAAATTTGTCCTGAAAGGACAGAAGATGGTTGTTGAACTGGAAAAACATGGAAAGAGGCCATTGCTATGACATGAGAATCCTGTGACATGCCATGATCACCTACGATATTTTGGTATTGTGTAGAGAAAGCCAGAGGGAAGCCTCAGCTATAAGACTCTATGAGTATCTATACTCTTCCTATGCAAGAAATCCTTGGCAGGCAAGATGGATCACTTAAGGGACTATGCAGTAGAGAAGGGGATGTCTGAGCCTAGAAGGTGAGTGATTGCAATAAAGAAGAGAATTGAATGGAATTGCATGATAGTTGGGATCATGAGCACAATGAGTATGTCAAAGAAGAATAGTGACCTAGGTCCTGACATGGAATCCATATGGATGTGGATCCATGAATGCACATATAAGTATCATGATTGAAAAGTGCATACTATTATGAATTATGAACAAGGGTAAGATATTTTATGCATTGAATTGATTTTAATAACCTGCGTGTTGTTTGGTAACTATTGTAGACATATTTCTAAAAAATGCCATAAGTCTGTAAATAAACTAGAATGTGAAGAAATGATGATTGTTGAAGTAGATGGAAGATGAAGACATGGCATTGATTACTGAGGTGCAAAATAACACCAAGGAAAATGTTCCTATTAAAGGGGGGAGGAATGTAACACTTTGTTTTTAATCCACTAAATTAATTGTAATTAATTATAACTAATAATGGCTTATCTCAGCATGGAGATAATATTTCCATGCTATGGCTTGTAAACAATGTAAATGTATGATCTGGATTTATGTAGGAACACAATGAAATACAGAAATACACACAAACGCAGAGATGCAGCGGAAATAAGACTTCATTTCATTAATAACAAATGACTGAAAAATGCTTACAGACAGAATGGAAATAAACTAGCTAGGGCACTGGTAGCTTATCTCTGAGAAGAGATGTGGCGGTTACTGGCCTTTGAACTGCCTATTACAATGAGGCTCGAAGGCCTATATACTACTGAGAAACAATGGAAAACCCTAAACATCCAAAAACCTAACCCTAGGAGATGAAATGCCAGAATATGGGCCCCGTTGGGGTAAATTGGTACATCAATTTCCTGGGGTCGTAACTTTGGCATACTATCTTCATTTGACACACATGATACATCGTTAGAAAGATCTATCCGAGGAATACACTACTGCTAGTGATAATTGAGTCTAGAACATACTCATATTCGTCGGAGCATTCATGCCCAAAAAACGTCGTTTAGGGCCTCAAAACAACTCCAGAAGTTCAGGACTCGAAGAACCGCTAAAAATAGTAAATTGTGCTACAATTAAGGAAACTGAAAAACTGAAAGAAACAATGGTGTGGGTCCAAGTGGAATAAGTGGGTGGCCACCAATATCCACTTGGATCAGTCCTCCCCCCTTAGAAAGCAATGGTCCCCATTGCATTGAGTTCCTCCGTGAGATGAGGAAACTTCTGCTAAACTTGGTCCCTGGTGAGCCACCCGATGGTGTATGGTTGTGGTTGTGCCGTGGTCGGCAAGCCCAGCCGCTTCACGACCTCTACCAAGATGAGGTTCTTCTAGCTCCCACTGTCGATAATGAACTGCAACGGGGAACCCTTTACCCACATATTGGAATGGAAGAGACACTCTGCCTCCTCTGGATCTTTTGGTTCCTCCTTCTGGATCTTCGTGGTGGCAACAGTGGCGTTGGGCTCCGCATTGATAATTTGCTTCCCCCTATCATTCCCCTTGTCGGGTTCTAATTCAGAGTCGGAGCATGCATCCGATTCGGAAGCCTTCAACTCAGCTACCAGTGACTGCTTGGCCCAACACTCACTTGTGTTGTGAGTGGAGCTCTTATGGACCTCACACCACTTCCCCGTGTCCTTTTTTGGCTTCGTGGTGTTGTTCTTTGCTTGTGTCTTTGGCGAGTTATCCTGGGCCGCCCCACCTTGGTTTGGTCCTTTGTTCTGCGATTTGGGGGTACCTTTCCCTTGCTTCTGATTCACAGACCCAAAGTCTCGCTTTCTCTGTTTGAACTTCTACTCAATCTTGGCAGCGTGTTGGTATGCCACACCAAGCGAGGAGATGTCAAGGAACTCCATTTCCTCCTGAATGTATCTGTGCAAACAACTATGGTACTTTAACACCAAATGTTTCTTTGAATCTTTGATACCCAACTTTGTGCGTAGGGTATGAAAAAGATTCGTCATCTCATGCACATCTTGGTCCCTTTGTTGCCGCAGCGTAGTCCATTGTATGTATTTGTCCTCATAGCTCCCCACGGGATAATATTGTTCCTTGATGGCGTCTCGAAAATAATTCCAAGTGGGTGTGGCCGAGAACAGAGAGGGTTCCCCCTCGCCCTGTTGCTTCGAGTAGGTTTCCCACCAGTCCTTGACATGGGGGGCGGATTTGAGGAGTGCGAAAATAATCCTTTCTCGGTCGGAAAATTCATGAACCATATCCTTCTAACAAATTCAACCATCTATCTACGGCACCTGCATCTATTTGGCCCTCAAATATGGGAATGTCAAAGTTTACTTGTACCTTAAAAGGAGTGGCACCTCCAGAGTGGTTGTTGGATGTCGATGTGCCGCTAGTGGGAATCCGTTGAAGAATCTGGGCAAAGTTGTCCATCATCGTGTTCCTTTGTTTCTCGAGGGCCTCCTCGAGAAACATTTTGATAGGATCTCCTACTCCCTCATCTTTCTTTTCTTCCCCCATGGCCGGTCGTCGGGGGTTGTGAGACTAATCTTGCAAAGGTTCAACTAGATCGAGCCCCAACTCCTTATACCCTGACCTCGTTGGGGACATGCAAATAAATATCGAGAACAAGCAAACCACTCGGATACCACTAGTCCGTATTTATGTAGGAACACAATGAAATAAAGAAATGCACATAAACGCAGAGATGCAACGGAAATAAGACTTCATTTCATTAATAACAAATGACTGAAAAATGCTTACAGATAGAATGGAAATAAACTAGCTAGGGCATTGGTAGCTTATCTCTGAGAAGAGATGTGGCGGCTACTGGCCTCTGAACTGCCTATTACAATGAGGCTCGAAGGCCTATATATTACTAAGAAACAATGGAAAACCCTAAACATCCAAAAACATAACCCTAGGAGATGAAACGCCAGAATATGGGCCTCGTTGGGGTAAATTGGTACATCAATTTCTCGGGGTCGTAACTTTGGAATACTATCTCCGTTTGATGCACATGATATATCGTTAGAAATATCTATCCAAGGACTACACTGCTGATAGCGAATATGGAGTCTAGAATAGATTCATATTCGTTGGAGCATTCATGCCCAAAAAACGTCGTTTAGGGACTCAAAACAACTCCAGAAGTTCAGGACTCGAAGAACTGCTAAAAATAGTAAATTGTGCTACAATTAAGGAAACTAAAAAAACTGAAAGAAATAATGGTGTGGGTCCAAGTGGAATAAGCGAGTGGCCACCAATATCCACCTGGATCAATGTATTATTGTTTAATAAAGAAAATCCAAACAATTGATTGATGGGTGAAGTTTAAGTACAAGCCATGATATCACTAGAGGAAAGAATGAGGGGGCCTAGAAGGGGGTTCACTATGTCAAGGAATCCCTAGCCACCTTGTTGAATTATTTTTTGGGGGGAAATAATACCTATTTCCATCTAACTTAAAACTGAAGAAAAATCAATTCTAAAGTATGGTTGGGCAGTTGAGAAGTATCTTCCACATAAATGCATGGGAGTAATGGACTGGTACGTCCATGGAAAAATGTGAACCGCCCAACTGCATGGAGAGGACTTGAGAAACATCGAGAAGGAGATGATGGGCACATAGGGGGGGTGAGATAGAGAAGATGATAAAAGGTAGACAATGGAAAGAGGATTGGAGGATGCAGGAAGAGAGATTACTGAGAACCATGGGAGAACACACGTGTGGGTAGGAAGAAAAGAGTTTCAAAGCAAGATTACTTGTATGGTTGGGATGAGAAACTCAAAACCTAACTTGAGATGAGAGGGTGTTAAGAACCAAATATCAATATAGCATAGAAAAACCTCAGAATAAGTACTCAACGCCTTGAAAAAGAGAGAAATTTATATAATAAGCCTCTTCGAGGGGGAAACCTCCTTATGCCCACATAAATGTACAATTACAATATGATTCCAAATGAAAATGTCTCCTTAGTATATATAGGAGACTAGGAGGTATAATTACAACTAATGGACTAAAGCCGACATAAATAAAATAACATTACTAATGTAATATGCCCCAATGGTAATGAGTCATTATTTAGGGCTTAACATGCCCCTCCCCTTGAGACAAGTGTTGTCTGCAATGCTTGAGTAACTCTGGATGCTTTTGTATAAAAGACTCATCTTCCCAAGTGGAATCTTCAGCCGGTAGTTTCCTCCATTTAATGAGATGCTTTGAAATGGATCTATTCCTCAGCTGGCAAATTCTTGTGTCGGTGATGGATTCAGGATCCAATATGATTTTTCCTTCCTCATCAAGTTCTGAAAATATAGTTTGAA
>ML785763.1:437729-452412 GCA_009831015.1 Picea engelmannii | reverse complement strand
CGAAGGAAGGGCTTGAAAATGGAATTCATCAACCCTTGGAATGTGGAAGGTGCATTTGTAAGGCCAAAAGGCATGACCAAAAATTCATAATGGCCTTAATGAGTTTGGAATGTTGTTTTTGGGATATCTTCTTCCTTCATTCTAATCTGGTGATACCTTGAATGGAGATCCAACTTTTTGAAATAGATTTCTCCATGTAGTTCATCTAACAATTCATCAATGACAAGAATTGGAAACTTATCTTTAATAGTGATCTTGTTGAGCTCTCTATAATCTAGACACATACGCCATGAGCCATGTTTCTTGAATACCATTACCACCGGTGTAGAGTAAGAACTTTGGCTAGGTCTAATAATGCCAACCTCTAACATTTCTTAAACCATGCACTCAATTTCACTATTTTGGGCATAAGGGTATCTATATGGCCTGATGTTAGGAGGAACACTCCCAGGAATTAGGTGAATATCATGATCATGATTTCAAGTGGGTGGAAGACCTTTGGGAATATATTCAAATACTTTGGAATGCTTATCAATGATCCCTTGGAGATCTAGAGGAATAGATGGCTTAGATGTTTGAACATCTAGTGATCATAGTTGTGCAATAACACATTTATGCCCCTTTTTCAATAATTTTGTCATGCCATTAGAGCTTAATACCTTACCGGGTTTCCCTGTGATACCTCTTAACTCAATTTCTTTTCCTTCCAATGAAAATTTCATGAAAAGTTCTTGAAAATTAAAAGCCATTGTTCCTAATGATTGCAACCATTGGATTCCTAGTACAACATCAACACCACCCATGGGTATAGCAATCATTGGACTATTCATTACATATTCCCCCACAGTAAGATTGATCTTATTGCATTTTCCCAAGCAATTGATAATTCCTCCATATGCAATCATTACTTGAAACTCTAGCGCTGGATATACAAAGGAATTGAGAGCTTTGGCTAATTTATAGTAAATGAAATTATGAGTACTGCCATAATCAATTAGGACTATTGCCTTTTTCTTTTTGATATATCCTTCAATCTTGAGGGTTTGAGGAGTGTTAATTCCAGCCAATGCATTACACGATATCGTGGGAGTCAACTCTTCAGACGAAATTGCTTCTACGTTTTCATCTTGAGATGGTTCTTCTTCTTCTTCTTCTTCCTCTTCACAATCTATATAGAATAATTTATTCTCACCACACTTATGTCACTTACTGTAGTTGCTATCACAATTAAATCATAAACCTTTTGCTTTTCTTTCCTCCAATTGTTGAGGTGTCAACCTTGTAGGTTGAGGTATTTTAGAAGAAGGAGCATTATTCTCTCCATAGTTGTTAGGATTGGTCCTTTTAGTAGCCATAGCCATATTTTTACTTTCAACATTTATTGTCACCCTAAATGCATTCTCCAATGATTTGGGTTCCCAAAGGAAAACCTCATGTTGAATGTTATCCTTTAAAGTTCCTATGAATACATAAATCAAGTGCTCATGTGGAATATATCTTACCTTTATATTCAATCTTTGGAAGTTCTCAATGTGCTCTGTAACTGAACCCTTTTCCTTGAGATTTATCAATTGGCTAAAGAAAGTATTGCTCCTTGTATCCTCATAGTGTGCTATCATTTCTTCCGTGAAAATTGTTCGAGTGACGAGTGATTTGTGAGAACAAATCCATCGATACCATACAAATTGATTGGGTTCTAAATATAAAGAAGCAATTCGTACCTTTTGTGTATGTGGCACCTTATGTAGATCAAATAATTGCTCCATCTGAAGTATCCATGTGATTGGGTCCTTGCCATCAAAATTCCTCATATTGATCTTAGGAACGTGGTTTGTCTTCAACCCAAAGTTGGATTTTCTTCATTATTTATTCACCTTCCTTGTGTCCTCATCATGAATTTCATGGGATACATTTTCACTTTCAGGTGTCCTCTCTATTAGGAAATTTTTCAATCCTTCCATGATCTCCCCTTTTAAACCCTCCATCATCTCTTGTAGTTCATCTTTTGTTATTGTCTTCTTTTGTAAACCATTTGTTTCCCTACGCATTTCTTCACCTTCATCAAGAGTCCATGTAGGAATGTTTGGAGGCTTATTTGGTGTAGAAGTTCCCCTTTTGGGTGGCATGTTAGCCAAGTATCACTTTTGAACCTTGATTTTGAGGTGGTTCTGCTAAACAAACTTTCTTCTGCTTTATCTCCAAAGTTTTGGCCCTTCTGGGTATGAAAATTTCTTTTTTGTAGTTCTCTGATATTTCTTCTCTGCAATGCCACGGGTCTGATCAAAATTGGATGTGCCAAGTGGAATTTACAGTAACTTCCCCACAACTTGTTGATTTTTTGTCTTTCCAGGAGATCTCACTTGTATAGCGTGCCCCACACAAAATAATTGATATGAAATTCTGAAACTCATACCAAAAATACTACAAACTGTCCACTATCCAATGCAACCAATCTCACTCAATTTGGATACTCTAGGAAGAAGTTATGATTTTTTTACCTGGAACACCTTCTTGAGACTAGTCAGATACCCTATCTTCCACAGGGTGTATATACAAATGAAAGATGACCCAGAAGCTGAGATTTTTACCACAGATACCTTATTAATTTCTGTGAATATCCTCTGGAGTTCAGGGTCTGAAACATTACAGAAAAAAATTTATAGTGAAAATTATGCAATGAATCAGTTCAGGATGATTCCAAAACCCTATCTTGCACAAGTTGTATCTCCGAAAGTATAAGGCCTCAGGAGCTTAAATTTTAAACCAACGTACCTTGATCCATCTACTAAAAATTCTCCAAGTCTTTCCTTCTAAAACGTTGCAGAAAAAAATTTATAGCGAAAATTCCAAGGTGTCTCGGATGTAGCAGCGAAACCCCAAGACCTTGAGCTCTAATACCATATGTTAAGAACCAAATATCAATATAGCATAGAAAAACCTCAGAATAAGTACTCAACGCCTTGAAAAAGAGAGAAATTTAGAAAATAAGCCTCTTCGAGGGGGAAACCTCCTTATGCCCACATAAATGTACAATTACAATATGATTCCAAATGAAAATGTCTCATTGGTATATATAGGAGACTAGAAGGTATAATTACAACTAATGGACTAAAGCTGACATAAATAAAATAACATTACTAATGTAATATGCCCCAATTAAGGGGTAATTATCCATTATTTAGGGCTTAACAAAGGGCGATGAGATTGATGCTAGGAGGGCATATGATAAACCTCATGGAGGCCCTAGGAATGGTGGGTGAGAGAGTTTTTGGCCAATGGTTGTGTGAAGGAGAGTGGCCTTCACTTTTCCAATTGCTATGAGAGCTTGAGAGATTTCTCTAGTGGTATCATGGCTTGGCATGGAGGTGGCCAGAGTGCATAGATCTAGTGCATCTGAGCCTATGGTTGGGTGGAAATGCATTCACCCTTAGTTAATTGGCCTAGATAGCATTATCTAAGTAGATAAATGCATACTGACCTTAATTGCTTGATGATTTTAGATCATGTAATATATATTTCCATTGACTCTAAAATATATGAATTGTTTGAAAGTTTGAATAAAAATCAAGAGAGATAGAGGGAATGTGCGAGTGTATGTTGTTCTCTACATGCTTATGCTCTTGGATGGTTATTATCTCATATGATGAATGATACATGAGGAGATTTTTTAGGCTCTGTAATCCAAAGTTTAATCATTGCGTTTTAAACCTCCTAGTTAATTAACCTACGAGAACAAGCTTTAAAGAAAACTTGTACAAAGACCTTGGCACTCTAAGAAATGAGTAAGGGAGGCAAGGTTTTATGCTCCCTAAGTGCTTTAGTCTTATTTACAAGACTTGTTCCCTATGAATTCATGTGAATTTTATTGTCGTGACTGAGTAAGTTCGAAGAGGGAGGGGTTCATAGTGGTTATGTGAAGAGAGCAAGTCAGAAGTGCAATCAGAATTGGGAGGAGGGACCCTGAGTTCGAAAAATCTGGATGTTCAAAAATTAAGTAACATGGGGAGATCCGAAAATCCATAATTTTAATTAAATCAATTTTGCCAAAGTCCCGAATCCCTAGATGTCGGATTTGGCGTGGTTTTGTCGCAAGGTTCTACCCCCTTTTGTTTGTAAGTTTATGATTCATAGGAGGTTTAAGGCATGTGTGGATGACGTCATGTCGAGGCATCATGTTGTGTATCGGTATATATAACCCCTTCCAAAGGTGGACAATTTTTAGTGCTTTAGTGGAGTGAGTTGAAATGACCTCATTAGTCTTGTGTTGGGTGGGGGTAGCCCTTGCTATCAGATCGGAGGGGAGGATGAATCTCAGCCATCATATGTTGTCACACAAGTGGTTTCCTTGGAGATCCCATGAACATTTCAAAAACCATAAAAGGGGGGTGGACCCAATAATTAGCTGCCACATTGCATGTGCCCAAAATCGTGGCTTTTGTATCTTGGACCCCCCCTTCCATTAACTATCAAGAAAATTGTGGGGGTTGGTATGGATTATGATTGTCGGATCATTGGGAGGATGATATTAACCATTTGATCATAGTTGATGGATATGATCTGAGGTAAGCTCGGGAGGGAGGTGTCGCCTTAGATATTCAGACCAACCAGTATCTGGAGAAACCTCGAAGTGGCTAGAAACAAAATCTTGGATCCCTGGTTTCTGGTTGTGAAGGGTTCCAGGGAGAGAGGATAACCTGACCACCAAACAACTGAAAGATTTCTTGTGAGGACTTTTTAAGGAGTCTGGTTTCCTAGATTCCCGATGAGTCTAGGTTCCGAGGAAGGTTTTCGAGGAGTGAATCCTTTATGCCTTGTGATGACATGTAGTGCCATGTCGGTCCACTGGTCATGTCATGGCTAGTTCACATATCACAAAGGACATCGTACCACATGTCTTGGATGGTCAAAGTTTCAGCATAGAGTTGCGTCAGAGGCTTGGAAGATGTAATGATGTTAGCCTATGTGTGTTTGTGCCACGTCAGTGTGGCATTCGGTCTAGCTATAAGGTGTCATGTCAGGTGGCATGCCACATTAGATATGTTTGTCTTCGGTACCAAACCTGGCTCCAACGTCTGTGAAAGAGAAAACCATGGATTTCACTGGATCTCGGTGCTTGGTTGGGGTAAATTTTTGGGATGAAGTTCCATGGGCCTAGATAACTGGTTAACCGAAAACCAAGAAGTTTTTACTATGTCGACTTTTGGGGATCCACTGGATCTCAATGCCCATTTGGGTAGGGTTTCGCCTCCGAGTTCTTCCTATTGGTTTGAGAGGTATGCTTGTTGGCTATTGGTCGAGACATGCCACGTTGGAGGATTACGTGTCCTGACATGTTAGCACCTAGTTAGTGCCACATTGGGTGGTACAAATGGCGAGGGTCCATGTGGGTGCCACGTGGATGTGAGGTGGATTTTGGTGGAAAAAGGCTTGAAAACTTTAGAAGGCCATAAATTTTTACTTGAGCTCATATTTGAGTATAGTTACAATCGTCAGAAATATCTTTACGAGCATAACTGCCTTATGAGCTGGAATTTGGATTTGGAAATGTGATTAAGGAAGGTAATTTAGAGGAAAGAAAAGTGAAATTGTGTGCACCCCACTGGCCTAATGTAGGTTAGGGGGTTGGGTATGTTACAAAAATCACCATAAAATTCAAGTATTCAATGCCACATAAAATACACATTGCCAATAAATTTGACATACAACAAAATATATAGTAAGTTTGATTGCAAAAGTGGATTCTATGAGATCAAAACAAAGCGAGGAGATATTCATAAAACAACATATAGTGCAACAAAAGGGACATATGAATGGTTAGTAATGCATTTTGGTCTCATAAATGCACCTACATACTTTCAAAGATGTATGAAATCTATCTTTAGTCCTTATTAAAACTTCATTCTTGTATATATAGATGACATTCTTATATATTCTACAACAATTGAAGAACACAATACTCACCTTCAAAAATTTCTTGAATTAGTCCAAAAGCATAAAATTGTCTTATCAAAGGCCAAATTGAATTAAGGAGAACCGAGATAGAATATCTCAACTTATTCATATGTCAATGAAAGGTCAAGAGGCAACCCCACATTACAGATCATATTCTCTAGTTTCTAAATATTCTTGAAATTCTCCAACACTTACAATTTTTCTTGGGTTGTATAAATTATGTGCTCCCATTCTTAAAAGATGCCTCAATTGAGATATGAGATATCTCAATTGTAGAAACTATCAAGGAAAGGACAATTGAAATGGAATTAAATACATATTAAAGGAGTAAGGACACTCAAAAAAAAATCATCACATCTTCCTCCATTAAGATTCCATATTGATAATGGTCCTTATGTTGTATTAACATATGCCTCAATGATAGGATATGAGCAATGTTATTAGAAGATAGTGAATTATCTAAATATACTTTAGGAGTTTGGATAGACACAACTGATCGACATCATATATAGAAATATAAAATATATATTGTTGTGAAAGCACTCAAAGATTTGAAATTGTTTATTCTCCCTCACAAGTATGTCATCCGATCAAATTATAAAGGTCTTAAAGGACTTCTTAACAAAATTATTGATCCTACCCTAGACAAACATGGAAGATTAACATGATGGCAAAGTTTTATCAAGACATTTGAATGTGAGGCAAAACACATTGATGACAATCAGAATTCTCTTGTAGATCAACCAAGTTGGGATCAAGTTGCATATTGCAGAATGGAAAAAGGGGAATATTCAAATTCAAAACTAACATGATAGTGTGAAGGACACAAGGGTTCATAATGAACATTTCACTCTGAATCCATAATAAGATATATATATATATATATATATAATTGATTGTAAAATAATGATGATATTACAAGGATAGGGCCTGCCTATACATATGTCCTTTATGGTTTTATGAAGAGTCAAGACTTTTAGTCATGACCTTTTATTACATTAATGTTTAATTTACTTTTATTTATTATTTTAATGTCTTCATTATTATTTATTTATTGTGGCATTGCCCTTCCCTTAAATTTTTCTTTGTCCTCGAAGCAATGATAAGGAATGATGTAACTGGAGGAAGTGCTTTGACTCCCATGCAACATCTTCTTCCGGAAGATTTTTCCATTTAATCAGATATTCCTTGATTACTCGAGAACGTAATCTCTTTTCCCAGGTGGTGATAATGGCTTCGGGCTCTAAAATGATTCTCCATTCCTCATCCAACATAGGAAGTATAGTTTGTGCCTTTTGTTGTTTCCCTAAGACTCTCTTTAGACATGATACATGAAAGATATTGTGGGTACGACTTTTATCTGGTAAATCCAATTGGTAAGCTAAGTGACTTGTTTTTCTATTTATTTGATATGGTCCATAAAACTTTGGAGCCAATTTATTCTTTCCCATGTTGTTTAAGGGATAATTATTTGTAAGGTTGAAGTCTCACAAATACCTAGTCTCCTACTTCAAACTCTCTTTCTGTTCGGTTTTGGTCCACTTGTTGCTTCATTCGGTTCCTTGCAGTTGTTAAGTTTTCTTTGAGTAACTGAAGGATTTTCTGACTTTCGTCTAAATGGTATTTTACTGACACAACTTTTATGTGGATGGTGGCCAACTCCTTCCATGATGTAGGTTCGTAACCATAAAGAGCTTGGAAAGGTGTCATTTTAGCAGATGTGTGATAAGTGGAATTATACCACCACTCAGCAAGGTGCAACCATTGAAACCACTTATTTTGTTTGTCTGAGATAAAACAACGAAGATAGGTTTCTAAACATTTATTGATGACTTATGTTTGACCATCTGTTTGAGGGTGGTAAGTTGAGCTCATATTGAGAGAGGTTCCGATCTGTTTGAAAAATTCTCTCCAACAACTCTCCCTTTAAATTTGGCATCTCTATCATTGATGATAACTTTAGGGAACCCATGTAGTTTGTAAATATTTTTACAGAATATTTCAGTTGTTTGTTTTTTTGAATCTGTTTTCCTTACTCCAATAAAGTGTGCATACTTAGTTAGTTTTTCTACTACTAATAATATTTTATCTTTTATGTCGGATATCGGTAGTCCTTCAATGAAATCCATTGAAATTTCTTCCCATTTTTCGTTGGGAATGTGTAATGGGTGGAGTAACCCAGGGGTCGACACATTTTCATTCTTGTTCCTTTGACAGAGATCACATTCTGCTACATATTTTCTAATATCTGCATTCATCCCTTTCCAAAAAAAATGATCTTCGTGCATTATAGTATGTTTTGAAAAATCCTACATGAATTGCAGCTCAGCAATCATGAGATTCTTGAAGAACCTTGGCTTTAAATCTCGAGTTTGTATTTAAGTAGATTCTCCCTTTATACCATAAGATGTCATTTTTCCATTTGAACTTAGGATATTGATTTAAATTGTTGATTATAGAGAAAGTCTCCGGGTTTTTTGCATACTCTGTTCAGATTTCATCCAACCATTTTGGGATGGCTATTGATATTGCAAAAACTTGTGTTTCTTCATCTTTTCGTGATAGGGCATCAACCACGATGTTGTCTTTTCCTCTTTTATGTAGAATTTCCATATCAAACGTGGAAATTTTATCTATCCACTTTTGTCGTTCGGTTGACAATGTTTTTTTGTTGTAACAAGCACTGGAGACTGTTATGATCTGTGCATATCAAGAACTTACTTCCCAATAGATATTGGCGCCATTTTGTTAATGCATGCATGATGGAAAGCATTTCCTTGTTGTAAGTGGATTGTAATCATTTTGTTTGATTTAATTTCCTGCTCTCAAAAACTATTGGGTGCCCATCTTGCATCAACATTGCTCCAATTCCAAGACCTGACGTGTCACACTCGATGATGAAAGGTTTGGAGAAGTCAGGTGTTGCTAATACTGAGGTTGTGGACATAATGTTTTTTAAGTTTTAAAAACATTTTTGTGCTTCCACATTCCATTGGAAGGAGTTTTTCTTAAGGAGATTTTTTAGAGGGGCAGTTAAATGAGCATAATTATTGACGAATCTTCGATAATATCCTACCAATCGTAGAAATCCTCTTAACTTGGATATGTTTTTGGGCTTAGGCCATTCTGTGATTGCCCTAATTTTCTTGGGGCCTACCTTGAATCCTTTTTTGGATATGATGTGACCAAGGTACTCTACTTCCTCCTTGCCAAATGTACATTTTGACATTTTTGCATATAATTGATTTTCCTCCGGAAGAGTTAACACTTGTCCCAAATGTTTCATATGCTCCTCCCATGTTTTACTATACACTAAGATATCATCGAAGAAGACTAAGACATGTTTCTATAAGTAGGGAGTCAGAGGGAGTGGGGAGAGGCCACAAGGGAGTGGGGAGGGTTATAGAAACGGAAACGAGTTGCAGGAGGGAGGGAGTGGGGAGGGTTATGAAAATGGAAACAGGTTGAGGGTTGTGGTTTCAGACTATGGGGGAGAGTTACAGAATGGGGGCTACGAGGCGAGGGAATGAGGGGGTTGCGGTGAGGGGAAAAATGTCGGGGTGTGGGGAATGCCTGTGGTATGGGGGACTGACCAACTATGATACCAATGTGAAGGACACAAGGGCTCGTAATGAACAATTCACTCTAAATCCATATATATATATATATATAGAATAATAATAATAATAATAATTGATTGTAAAATAATGATGATATTAAAAGGATAGGGCCTGCCTATATATATGCCCTTTATGGTTTATGAAGAGTGATGACCTTTTATTACATTAATGTTTAATTTACTTTTATTTATTATTTTGATGTCTTTATATTATATTATTTATTTATTGTGACATATAGTATTCGACACTGGAAATGCCATTGGCCTAATTTAGGAGACGAATCCGCGAATTACCTGATTTAGTCACATGCATCAAATCCAATTTAAGATTGAAAAACATTATTATTAGTGGCAAGCAATAGAATAAATCAATGAAAGAGAACACACGGTCCAATATTATTGGGGAAGCTATCATGTCTTTAGCCCACAACCCAAATGGGTATACAATTGGGAGAAAAAATGGATCGTAATCAAACATACCAGTTTAGCTGTCGAAGATCAAGCATGTCATGATATTAAGTAGTGTGAGACATTGTCTAGTTATTCCAACTACAATAAGACCCTACTTATTTCATCTTTACTTTTGTAAAAGAAACAAACATCTTGACCCTATATTTGTTAGAGGGATCCCACATATGTCAATATAATGGTAGATAATGGCTACAATATAGATAGTGGTTACAATGTTTGATTCTCTCAAGAAAATTCTCGAAGAGCCTATTGTAACTATAAATAAGAGTCTTGGTTTCTAATTAGACACACTAAGAGATCAACATAGCTTTCCTGTGAGTTTACTAAGATCTAAAGAGTGAGTTTGTGAGCCCCTCTCTTTCTTTGTAATATCCCTTTCTATTAATGTTGAAGTTGACAAGAGATGCTTCCCCACATTCATGGATGGCATCCCTAGTAAACTAGTTGGTATAGACTAGTACGCCTCACCTAAGGGGATTCAAGTCGGGCACCTACTGGCATGGAACTAGCCAAATGCCCAAAAACATTGGCGGTAACCGATGGACCTAACCCTTGGGATAGATTAAAAATTAATTATGTATATAGATGGAATCCCTAATAAACATGTCAACATAAACTAGTACTCCTCACTCACAAGGGTTTGGACTATTCACCCATCGACATGAAACTAGCCAAATGAACAACAACATTGGGGACTATCAGTTGATCTAACCCCTTGGGTTAAATTAAAAATTAAATTTACATATATAACATAATCCCAATTTGAATCCCCCTAGATGAGGTGCACTAGTCTATACCAACGAGTTTATTAGGGATACCATACATGAATATGAGGAGGCATCCCTTGGATTTCCCTCGACATTTTTCTAAAAAAAAAATAAAACTTTTAACATATAATAATAACATTCATTTTGATAATGGCACAGTTCAAATATTTTATGTTGCGGGGAATTAACTCTGCAACTTTTATGGTTTTTTCATGCTCCTGATTTCCGCCTACCCAAACCTTCTCTAACTCCCTTGGTATGTGATTATTGCCTCAGCCCTGCAGCTCTGACCGCCTCAGAAGAATGGGAACAGAAGGGGGGGCAAAATCCCCCTCCTACCGTAACGTCGCCACCAACGATCTAGAGAACTCGCGAATGCGTTGACCATCCTTTGAGCCGCCATTGCACTTACGAGACCAATATATGCAAGAAGAGATGGATATAATCAAATAATTGAACACGGATGTTGAGTCCTCGCATCCAAAAGCAACTCAGGCCTGAATACCCAGAAAATGTATCCCCAAAGCCCCAGTTGCACCCAAGTACGTCATCAAAACCACCAGGATCGGGAGCATACGTAGTTCATGCGAGACCATGCCCTCATAGGAAAATTCCTAGGTCTTTGGCCCTTAGAAAAGGACCTAGCTCACTAGATTAAGGCGTGGTGGAACCCCAAGGGAGACTATGAGCTCCAGCTGAGCTCCAAAGGTTTCTTTACAGTAATATTCTACAACCTGGAGGACAAGGATGGGATCTTTGAAGGGGGACCATATTTCTACAACTCGACCGACCTTTACCTACGCTTCTGGATGGACCGCTTCTACCCAAAAAAGGAAAACTTCACATATGCACCGGTATGGATTCACCTCTATTCCCTACCCCAAGAGTTCTGGTTAGAGGAAATTTTACTGGGCATAGGCAATACCCTGGGTAAATATGTCAAATCTTCTGAAGCTACCAAATAGAGAAAATACACCTCTTATGCAAGGATATGTGTCTATATAAACATCTTCAAAGCTTTGCCCGGCACAGTTACATTAGAATACCAAGATGAAGACTGGGTCCAAACCATAGACTATGAACACATCCCTTTCAGATGTCAAAAATGCCATGAACATGGACACCTTTTCAGAGATTTCCCTCTCAATGCCCCCCCCCCTCCCCCCCACAAGAGGGAAGTTGAAGAGAAACCAAAGGAAGGATTTACCCAGGTTCAAAATCGAAGGAGACAAGTGTAGAAGAAGCCCACAACCAACAATGGAAAAAATAACCCAAATAATAATTCATTTGAAACCCTTAACCACCTCCCAGAAGCAGAAGAGGTGGAAAACCCCCACAAAACTACAGGGAAAGATCCCAGCAAGTACAAGGAAGATGAGTCGTCACAAGAGTATCAAACCCCAACAAACCAAGCAGATCCACAGACTCACCTATTCTCAGGGAAAGAACCAGAAAGAGAGGAAGACACAGTCATGGAAATGGATGAGCATGACCTAGCAGAAATCGACCTAAACAGGTTAGAGGAAGCACTCAACAAGAAGGATCTCAAAACCTTAACAGAGGACCAACTCAGGAAAGTTCACAAAGTATTTATGGACTCATCATCAGGGGCTACATCTAGGTTGGGGATCAGCACAGACCCAAACCAAGATCCAAGAAAACACCCAAAAGAAAACAAGTGAAGGGGCAAAAAATCGGCTCATTGACTAATATAGGAGACAGGAAATTATATGATCAACTCGGGATAGATTCACAGGCTCTCAGAGAGATCCTTTTCCCACCCACCAAATTGTTAACTATGAAGATCCTCACCTGGAATATAAGAGGCCTAAATGGAAGATCCAAACAAAGGATTCTTCGAAACTGCATCAAAATGGACGACCCTAATATATTCTTGATACAAGAGAAAAAAACGTGCAGGGCAAACTACAGAAGATATCATCAAAATATGTTGGCGCAACTACGAATCCTATCAAACAGGCTCAAAAGGGGATTCATGAGGCCTGGCCATCCTATGGAATCCTACTATAGTCATCCTCGATCAAGGCCTCTCCACCCCATGCACCATCACAACGCACTACAGAGCCATTGGTTCAGACAAGGAGGGAATGATCACAAATGCCTATGGACCGCAGAACAGCCAGGACAAAGACCTATTTCTTCATAACCTGGCTTACCTAGGTTCTTTAGTAGAAGGCAAGTGATGGATAATAGGGGGCGATTTCAACATGATTCTCACGCTGGAGGAGAAACAAGGGGGGGAAAGCGCCTGGAACAGGACAACGCAATATTCTAGGAACTCATAGAAAACCTCAGATTGGTAGATATTGAGAATAGCAATGGCACCTACACCTGGACCAACAAAAGATCAGGTCTCCAACAAATAGCATGCATGCTTGATCGCTTCCTCATCTCGAAAACTCTCCTTATGGAAGGTCCCCTAGTAGATTCCAACATCCTCCCAAAGGCAGGCTCGGACCACTAGCCGGTTTTGTTGGGTATGTGTTATATTCTGCCTTTGGAAACATGACACCTACCTCAGGAAACGTGTCATGTATTTAGGTGGTTTTTTTGGCACATGGTTTTTGCCGATGGTTTTCTATTTTCGAGTAAGGAATTAGGGTTTTGGACTAATCCAGGTCATTGGGTTAGGGTTTTGGATGTAGTTGGTTCCTATATGTATATTGTATTGTAAACAATGTAACACAATGAATGAATATAATATATGTTGGTTTTCCCGGTTTGGGTTTCTAGGGAAAAATCTTTGTGTAATGTTTGTATTTGCCATTGTATCTTTTCTGTTCTTTCCTGAATATTTGTTTACAATAGACATTGTACAAGGTTAGAATTTACATTTGGTATCGGAGCTTTATTGGCTTCAGGGGGACNCCTTTGTGGTCAAGGGTTTGGCTCGGGACTGTGATAAGCCTTGTTACAGTGGGAGATCTGTGGTATTGTTTTTCAGGTGAAAAGAAATGGCAAGCAATTCAAAGATGGAGATCGAGAAGTTTAATGAGAAAAGATTTGAGCTGTGGAAGCTCAAGATGGAAGATCTTTTGGTGGACAGATATCAGTGGATCGCAGTAGATCCATGTACTACACCTACAGGAACTTTTGTAGATGACTGGAAAAATATGGATCGGAAGGCAAAGAGCACAATCTGACTGTGTCTCTCTGATTTAGTATTACTGAATGTGTCAGAGGAAGCTACAGCCAAGGATTTATGGGAAAAGTTGGGGAAGTTGTATCAGTCTAAGTCCTTGGTAAATAAACTATTCCTAAGAAAGAAGTTGTATAACTTGAGGATGAGAGATGGAGACTCGGTGGCAGAGCATTTGAATGCCTTCAATACTGTGGTAAGTCAGTTAGTATCTTTTGAGATTAAAATTTTAGATGAAGATAAATGTATCAGTTTGTTGTGTTCTTTACCAGACTCGTGGGATAGCCTGGTTGTGGCCATAGGTAGTAATACAACTTCTTTGGAATTTGAAGAAGTGGTATCTTCCTTGTTGTCAGAGGAGATGAGACGAAAGAATATGGAAGGACATATCACAGACACATTATTTGCAAGAGGACGTTCCCAGGAAAGAAATAGATCTAATTTCTCAAGTGGGAGATCTAATTCTAAGGGTAGATCTAAATCTTCTGGAAAGTTTGTAAGGGTATGTTGGAGGTGTGGAAAAGAAGGGCACTACAAGAAGCAGTGTAGATCCAAAGTTGAGAAAAAGAAGGGATCTGGAGAATCTTCTTCTACAGAAGAAAAGGACTCCAAGGAAGAAGGAGGGGATGTGTACTTGGCCTCTTCAAGCACACATGCAGATCATGAGGCATGGTTGATTGACTCTAGTGCATCCTTTCATATGACTCCCCACAG
>ML785763.1:425266-435438 GCA_009831015.1 Picea engelmannii | reverse complement strand
TGGATCGTAGGAGATCTACAAGCGGGTATGTGTTTAACCTGTTTGGAGGAGCAATAAGTTGGATGAGAAAAAGACAGGTTGTAGTGGCACTTTCAACTACAGAATCTGAATACATGGCAGCCACTCATGCAAGTAAGGAAGCATTATGGTTGCAAATATTGTGTTCAGGTATTAGGTTGGTACAACAAGCTGTAAGGATAGAGTGTGACAGTCAGATTGCAATTTTTTTGGCAAAGAACCATGCTTATCATTCAAAGACAAAGCACATTGATGTTCAATATCAATTTGTGAAAGACATGATTGAAGAAAAGAAAGTATCACTAATGAAGGTGGACACTTTGAAGAATGTTGCAGACTCATTAACAAAATCTGTGAGCACTGAGAAGTTCTCTTGGTGTAGAGGATCAATGGGCATTGTTGCCTTGGATTTTTGACTATGTAACCCTATAACCCCCTGTATGCAAAAAAAACAACAAGTGGGAGAATGTTGGGTATGTGTTATATTCTTTGCACGAGTAGTAGTGTATGAGTGTATGCACCGGGCATGCAAGGGAGTTAGAGGGGGGGGGGGGCACTAGGCCCCCCCTTGGGGGGTGCAAAGGGGTGGATCCTCCCACGCGGGGGTTTGGGGGAAGCACCCCCAGAAAAAAAATATTCTGCCTCAGGAAACGTGTCATGTATTTAGGTGGTTTTTTCGGCACATGGTTTTTGCCGATGGTTTTTTATTTCCAGTTAAGGAATTAGGGTTTTGGACTAATCCAGGTCATTGGGTTAGGGTTTTGGATGTCGCTAGCTCCTATATGTATATTGTATTGTAAACAATGTAACACAATGAATGAATATAATATATGTTGGTTTTCCCGGTTTGGGTTTCCAGGGAAAAATCTCTGTGTAATGTTTGTATTTGGCATTGTATCTTTTCTGTTATTTCTTGAATATCTGTTTACAGTAGACATTGTACAAGGTTAGAATTTACAGGTTCAGCTCTGGGTTAACACTATTGCTACCCCGAAACTTAAACCCTTTAGATTTGAGAAATTTTGGCTCTCCCATCCAGATTTCTAGGAGCTAGCCCGTCACTGGTGGAGCACTGCGGAAACACAAAATGTACAAAAATGTATTGCTTCTAGAAAAAACTCAAATATTTCAAACAACAGGTGCGCAAATGGAACAAAGAAGTCTTTGGGAACATTTTCCAAGAAAGGAAAATGTTGGAACAAAAATTAGAGAACCTTCAGGGACAAATCATTCATGTGGGATATACAATCACTCAGCAGCAGCAGGAGAATGAACTCAAAAGGAAACTAGAAGAAATACACAAGCAGGAAGAAATACTGCGGAGACAAAAATCATGGGTTCAATGGCTCAAATAGGGAGATAAAAACACCAAATTCTTCCATTGTTCCATGATCCACAGATGCCTCATCAATTGCATCACAAAGTTGGATGACTCACAAGGCAACACCCTGTTAACTCATCATGAAATAACGCACGAGCTAACAAATTTCTACAAGGATCTCCTCTCAGAACCCAATGTGGACTGCACCTCAGCAACAGAGTGGGTGACCCAAAATATCCCAACTACAATCACCCAAGAATAGAATGAGGCTCTCATGACACCAATAATGCAAGCAGAAGTGGATCAGGTTATACAGGAGTTACCCATAGGCAAGGCTCCAGGTCCAGATGGTTTCACATCAGAATTCTTCCACTCCTGCTGGCCTATGCTAAGGGAGGAAGTGTGGCAGTTGGTGGAGGAATCTCGCATCTCAAGCAAAGTTCTTCCAGCACTAAATGCCACTTTCCTCACTCTAATTCCCAAAGAATAAAGGGTCACTTATCCGAAGAACTTCAGACCCATAGCTCTTTGCAATGTGATCTACAAAATCATTTCCAAGGTCATAGCTCTAAGACTTAAACCAATTCTCCCCTTCATCATCTCTAAGGATAAATCAAGATATGTCGAAGGAAGGCAAATCATGGATAGCGTCATACTTGTCCATGAAATCATTCACTCACTCAAAAGCACCCGCACTCCAGGTATGCTTCTAAAACTTGACCTTTCAAAATCTTTTGAAAAATTAAGCTAGCAATACATGAAAGCTCTCCTATTTGCTTTTGGTTTCAACAAGGATTGGTTCTCTTGGATAATAAACCTCATTTCCTCTACCTTTTTCTCGATCCTCGTCAATGGTGTCCCCTCTCAACCCTTCTCCCCCTCAAGAGGAATAAGGCAAGGCGACCATCTCTCCCCTTTCCTTTTTGTCATAATGGTTGAAGGTTTAGTACGCTATATCACAGCCTCAATTCAAAATGGATCCCTCCAAGGCCTCCCTCTTCATGGGTTACAACTGGAAGCCTCCCATAGCTAGTTTGTCGATGAAACACTACTAATGAACACCCCCACCATGCAAGAAGCAATTAAACTAAGTTCCATCCTCTCCGACTTCAGCGAAGCCTCCGACACCACCTTTAATCTGGACAAAATCGTGGCTCTTCTTTTCTAATACTCCTGTAGCAATCCAACAACATCTTTCTCAAATTATGAATACCCCTTGTTTGCACTCTTCCCTCTCGCTACCTGGGACTCCCTCTCTTTGACCCAGTAGCTAGAAACATCTCCTGGGATTCCCTCCTACTCTTTATCACCAACCATCTTAGAAACTAGACCTTTCACTCCCTCAACCTCCCAGCCAGATTGGTTCTCTTAAAGTCAGTCCTCCAAGCCATTCCAACTTACCTCTTCTCAACCCTAGCTACCCCCCAATCTGTCATAAAGAAAATAAGGAATATGCAAAGAAAATTTCTATGGCATGGACACAACCCGAACAAAAAATGGGCCCTTGTTAGCTAAGACAAGGTCTGCAAGCCCAAATCTTCAGGTGGTTTGGGCCTTCGGGACCTTGGAAAATTAAATAGCACCATGGGAGCAATAATCTGGTGGAGATGGCTCAAAACACCAGCAGAGATCTGGGAAAAACTCTGGAAATGAAAATATGCCCCAAACACACATCAAAATCAACTCATAAGAATGCAGGAGCAAATCCAAGGCTCCAACATCTGGAATGCGGCCTGGAAAAACTGGCCACTCATGCAAGAACATGCCTTCTGGGAAGTTCAGAATGGCCAGAATGCCCTATTCTGGATGGATTCTTGGCAACAAATGCCACCTCTAAAACTGGAAGAAAATCTACAATCCTACGAAAATCACATTCGAGATCTAGCCACTCTCAAAGTGGCATATTTGTGGACAGATACCCCCAGCAGCTCTCCCTGGAGAAGATGGAAATCTACTCATCAGGAACTCCAAGTGGCAATGCACTGTGACCTGCAACACTGGAAACAAGCTACAACCCAAAGGAGAATCCGAAAAAGCACAGACCAAGACATTATTAGATGGGTATACACACCTCATGGAATCTTCACTCTCAAGGAGGGATACACCCTTCAGGAGAAATTCCATAACCTTCAGAAAGATAACATCTGGACAATAATATGGAAATCAAAACTCTGGCCCAAAATCTCTACTTTCCTCTGGCTTCTACTTTAGAATAAGATCTTAACCTGGGACAATCTTCAAAAACGAGGGTTCATCGGACCCTCGATCTACCATCTTTGTCATCTCCAGGTAGAAACCATGGAGCACCTCTTAAATAACTATCCACTCAGTGAGAACATCTAGAACCAAGCCACTCAGTTCATTAAAAGAACCAAATGAGTTAAAAACAACATCACTAGCACCATCAGGGACTGGGGCTCCAGCTCCTTCAAAAGTATTATCCTGAACAAAACTTGGCAACTCTTACCAGGCTTCATAGTTTGGCAACTATGGAAAGAGAGAAACAAAAGAATCTTTCACTCCCAGCCATCTCCTCCCACCCTCCTCTGGAACACAATCCTCCTGCATCTCCAGGAAACTCTTCAGCTGTAATCATGGACCAAGGAAGACTTCCCAACTGACCCAGGTGAGATTTCTCTCCTCAACTCTTGGGGCTTCTCGTTAGCACACTCCACCCCTCCTCAACAGTCCCCCCTTTTTTCAAAATCCCTAAGTCCCTCTAAGTGGCTCCTCCCCCCACAAGGCTTCCATCAGGTCAACTTTGATGGCGCATCAAAAGGAAATCCAAGACACTTGGGCTATGGCGCGGTCATAAGAAACAGCTTAGGCCAAATTCAAAGCCTCATCGCAGAAAATCTTGGATGTGACACCAACAATTTTGCAGAGCTTTGGGGTCTTATCAAAGGAGTGCAAATGGCATTAGATCAAAACCTCAGTTGTTTGATCATTGAAGGAGACTCCAAAATCGTAATAGACTTGGCAACAAAAATCCTGAATGGTAGAGATCCAGGGAAATTCACACCCAGCTAGCGCCTCCTTGACCCTCTTTACAGCTTCCAGGCTCTTCTCAGACCCTCTCTAACTCTAACCCCTTCACACATTCGGCGAAGTGCAAACAAAGTGGTAGACAGACTAGCCAATGCAGGGGTTGACTCTATGCAACAGATCATTCTCCACAATTCTAGGCAGTCCCAAAGCTCACCCCTCTGGCTCCAATGCGAGGAGATTGCTCAGCTGGATGGCCCTAATCCGGACGGGGTGCCACCTTTGTCTACTTAGAATCTCTTCCAAGTCAGTAATGATCAGAAGATCAAGAGCAAGTGCAGAAGATCATCAGTTGGTAGTTGATTTAGGGACCTCAACAATCAGGAGTCAGAAGCATGGAGGTTGTTGTTTCCCAAATTCGCGAAGTCATGAAAAGCAAGAGAGGATATGGACCTTTAATGCTTGAGGTAATCTGAATCGTCGATTGGGTCCCATTGATCGGACGTGAGAATTTTTTGGGAACTCGGGTTTCTGGAGTTCAGAGCATGGAGGGAGCATTTTTCCCAAGTCGTGAAGTCGTGAAATTGCAAAATGCAAGAGTGGATCTGGACTATTGGTGCTAGAGGAGATCTTAACTGTAGATCTGGACCCATTGATCTAACGCGAGAAAATTTCAGGAATTCGGGTTTTGGGAGTTCAAAGCATGAAGGGAGTTGTATCCTCAAGTCGCGAAACGCAAAATCACGAAATGCGAGAACGGATATGGATCGTTGGTTATAGAGGAGACATGAACCGTTGATCTGGTCCCATTGAACAGACGCGAGAAAATTTCGAGAAATCGACAATCGGGAGTTCGAAGCATGGAGGAAGTTGTCAGCCCACGTCACGAAATCGCAAAGTGCGAGAGCGGATCTGGACTGTTGATGCTCATGGAGATCTAAACCATCAATTCGGTACCATTGATCTTAGGCAATTTTGTAAGTCGATAGGTTGTAGACATTTTTGTAAGCAGATAGGATGTGGGCATCTTTGTCAGCAGATAGGCTGCAGGCATTTTTGTAAACAGATAGGCTGCAGGCATCTTTGTAAGTAGACAGGATGTGGGTCTTTTTGTAAGCTCTCAGCTGGATTTAATATAAGGATCCACTTTTATTCATAAAAAAAAAAAAAACATTCATTTTGATAATATTAATTTTATAACTAATATATAATCTAACGTATGATAATATGTGAGAATGTTAGCATCACAAGTAATATGTGATAACGTTAGCATCACAAGTCACACACTCATGATAATTTTTTCTATAATTTCGTGGAAGACAATAAAACATGTTTCATTGTTTTCCAAATTCATGTGACTCTTTTTGCGGTCGTGTCATTATGATTTGTGGTTAAAAGTTTTCATCTAAGTCACCCTTTTTGATAGCCATTTCATAGCCCTCAAAGCCTTAAAGTTTTATGTTCCTATTAGATAAGAAGTCCATTGTTTAAGAATGTAGATCTTTGCAATTACTCATAGCTGTGAAGGATTTTTTGAAATAAAACTGTGTATAAATTTATCTTTCCTTAATATTAGAGAAAAATAAGCTTATACACAATTTAATTCCAAAAAATTATATAAATAAGACAAATAATAGTAATATATAATAATGTAAACCAACATATGACTTACATTAGGATGATAACATCTATGGATGGTAAGGATGCTAAACCGTAACCTTAGGAACATAAGGCTTGAACTCGTGACCTCCCTCATACCAAAGTGTGTGCATGTCTCACCAATTATGCTATTCCAGGGAGCTTCTATGGATTTTACTTTACTAACAACACTTGTATGTTAACATTGAATATAGCTAGAATGGAAAACTTTTAAAGTGATTTACACAATGCAAATATTCACGAGACTTTGTATTCGATTGTGTAAGCAAAATCCTAAGAAATATTTATCAATTTATTTTTATGATTTGGATTTTTATAATTTGGGTTAGTTAGAATGGATTAAAAATTTTAAGGTAAAAGTTTTATTTTCTAAATTTTCCCGTTAAAATTTTAATATTAGTGTTTTTTAATTGTTATTTACTTTTTAAAAAAATTGAAAAATATTTTAATATTTTAAAGTTTTAAAATTTAAAAAATATTTTGAATTTCTCTTTAATTGTTATTTACTTTTCTAAAATTTGAAAAATATTTTAAAGTTTTAAAATTTAAAAAATATTTTAATATTTTTAATTGAAAAAATAGTTATAAACTCTATTAGTTTTGGAAATTAATCATCTATCATCTTTATTCCTTTTTTATTTTATCTTAGTTTTTATTCTTTATTTTATTCTTCCATCTTAATTTTTATTTCCTTACCCTAACTGAAATTTATTAATCAATTACCATCATTTTATCTTAATTTATCTTATTTATTCTTATTTAATAATTTTTACAACTTGTTATTCTTATATAATATTTTTTACAACTTGTTATTGGATCCATTTTGATTAGCTTATTTAATCTCATTCTATTATTAATATTAATATTATTATTATTTTTAATTAGATGAGAATCCTTCTATTCAATTCAGTAAATAAGTACAAAGTGATACATCAATTTGTTGATGGGAAAACACCCCCCATAGAGAGAACTGCTAAAAGAGAGCCACGAGGAGTGCATGGGCAAAGGAGAAGAAACATTACAAGAAAGAGAGAAAGGGTCGGATCATTGTGAAGGTTCCTTTCTGCCTTTTTTCTTACGAACATCAATCCAACCAGAGGAGTTGATAGGCTCGACAACTTTCGCCACCAAAGCCAGATTGTTTGAGGAAATGCCATAATCTTGAGTTGTTGAAGCAGAGGGTGCTTCTTTGTCATTGTTTGAATTGTCTGATTCATGGGGACGCTTCTGAGTCCCTGGGGGCAGGGTTGTGGCCATGATTGTGTCATTTGTTTCCTCCTTTTCGAGGGGTGTGTGCAAAGGCTTAGCTGTTGGAATTGGAATTAGGACTTATGAAGCTTCAGGAGTTTGTGCGGAAGCCGAGGGCTGGTGTTTTGGATCTGCAGTTGGTTGTTGAGCAAAAGTTGGAGGTTGTGAAGGCGTTGTAGAAGGCGGAGGAGTTGGTGCGTCTTTGTGATGCCTCTCATTGTCAGAGGAAGTGTTCGGGCGACTTTTGCAAGGTTTTGGGACTTGCCATCCATTAGCTCTTTTCCATTCTCCAGGGGTAGAGGAAGGGGTTGGGGATAGAGGACACATTGCCTGGAGGTGCCTTGTTTGCCGACAAGAGTGACATCTGAAAGCAGTGTTCTCATAATCGACCATCTACGTGTAAGGATCTTCCTCAGTCCAATCAATAAGGATCATATCCGGAAGCCCTTGACTGAGGTCAATTTCAACACATATGTGGGTGAAAGTGATGAAGCCTTTCTATATCTGATCTGTGTCTGCCTTGATAAATCTACCCAACGTATTTCCCATGGTAGATAAAAACCATGGAGTATAAAAATGCAGGGGTAGATTGGGTAGTCTTACCTAGACCGGTGTAGTCATGGTTGTCATGGTCAGTGGATTGAAGTTGGGGAACCATCTCTGCATGGAAAGACCAGATTTTCCCCAGAACCAAGGACCTTGCTCTAGCACGCGTTGGCATTCAGCTTCTGTGGAAAAATTGACGATGAATAACCCTTTGGAGCAAAGGAACAGCTCATAATCTGGCGCCCAAGTCTTGTTAATCCATTCTCTTAGTGCAAGGGTCGAGGGCCATAGTTCGTTGAAGCGACAAATGAGGGCTTTTGCTTGGTAGATAAAGGCACAACCATAGATGTGGGGATATTCAACTTTTGTTGTTGGGGATTCTACGGATTGTTCCACAATGAAGGCAGAGCCAAAAATCTCCTTTGCTCCTAAAGTTTCAGCCTTGGATCCCAAAGGAGCGGAGATCCTTGTTTTCACAGCATGCTTGTAAGAGCTTGGATGAGTGAAGGAGGGTGCTCCTCCACGCAGACGAGAAGCGAGAGAAATGGTTGCATTTTTTAGATTCCCATAGTCCTGTAGCATAGAGTCATCCACCATCTGTCGTCCTTCAAAGATTAGTCGTTGAAAACCAAGCGAAATACCTGTAGCTTGGTGAACTTGGGTTTTGAGCTCAAAAAAGGAATCTGAATCTTGAGCCTTCAAACAGAGAGAATATCCAACGATGGTATTTACAAAAAGAGGGAATATTGCCTCAATCACGAAGCTAGCCTCGGAGGGATAATGAGAATGTAGCCTCGATCTTGTATCTCCCTTAGCTTGGTTCATGTGACCAAGCGAGGGTTGAGAATCCCCCAAGCGCTGAAGATCCCTGAAGTCTCCGATAGTGGACTGGCTCCCGTGCTCTAGATCAAGGTTGCGTCGACGGCTGGGGTTTAGCACTTGTCGTGCCCGCTGTCCCTTCCCCTCTCTTATCCTGGCCCAAATGTTTGGTTCTAGCATTAGGGTTTCCCCTGATGTTGCTGCTATTGCTACTGTGTCGGCCGCTAGCCTGCTCGACGAGATAACCTGGTTCTTCCCTCCTGGGGGTGTTGGAAGCTCGACGAAGGCTTCTTTTGCGGAGTCTGGTTGTGTTTCCGGCTTGGGATCCTTCTCAATATGTTGTTGTTCCGTCTTCTCGGTTGGGCTCGCCATAACCCTAATCTCCCTTTCCAAACTTAAATATTATTATTAATATTATTTGTTAATTCTATTTATTTATCTCAATTTACTCTCCTCGTTTAAATTTGTTTTTTAGTTTTATCATCATTATTATTATTATTATTATTTTCATTTAATTTTAATTCAAATATTTTTTTTTCAATTAATTTTTTTTCCACGGAAAAAAGCGTAATTTTGTTCATCCCAAAAAAACCAAATTACATTTTGTAGGTACCTTAAGCACGACCCAATCTTGGGTAGAGAGATCCCAAAGGGACACAAAAGCTGGCTGGGAATTCACAAAGAAAAAAATAAAAACAGGAACTGGGGAAAACAAAACCCTAGTGGTCGGAAGGACCAGGTCAGAGTGGTATGAAAACCATCACAATGACATAACCAAATAGCAACGACATCGAAGTATACCACGACTAACAGAAAGAGAAGACTAGAAACTGCACACCCTCTCATACGACATAAAAGTGCCACACACAACACCGCACCCAAAATGCCACGCACAACACCGCATGCCCAAGAATAGGATCTCAAATCTCTGGCACAACCCTCGCCAGATAGGAGGAAAACTATCGACAACCACCCAAAGGAGCCGGAAACGAGCATACATCAAACCCTGAACAACCAAAGAGACTAGAGGGAGGAACCACAAACCAGGAGTAGAACAAAGCAGAAGATCTAAGCACCAAGACCCAAACCAAGATCCACGCACCCATAAAGGATGATCCGTCACATGAAGAGAAAATTCCAGAAGGAAACCCCAAGAGACCTAAGCCGAGAGCAGGCAGTCAAGAAAACCTCCAAAGAGAACCCAAAGGCAGGCCAGACCAGGTCTGAGAGGCATACAATCCTCTCAAGAATAAGAGAGGGTCCAAAAACTCCAAACCCTGGCCAAAAATGTCTGAAACTCGGCACTCAAACTTTGAAACCAGGAACATGAAGCCCGTGGTGTGCATCAAACCTTGGCAACGACCCCAAAACTAGAGAGGGAGTTCGGATGGAGACACCATGTATGCCTGCAAGAAACAAGAGGAAGCCTCACAGAGATAATGTTGAAATTACTAATACAACTGAGAGGGGGGGGTGAATCAGTTGTCTTTGAGCTTAAACAATTTTAAGTCTATTAAAACATTCTTAATCTTTCTTCAAGTGATCATCAACATTATACAGCATATGGACAGTAAAA
>ML785763.1:403868-418584 GCA_009831015.1 Picea engelmannii | reverse complement strand
TTGTGGAACTTATCCATAACAAAAGTTTTTATCTCTTTACTCTTTGTAGGACACATGCTCAAGCAAATGCCCCATTTACTAAACCATTTGTTATTTTGCCGCATCCAAGTCTTCTTTCTTTTACACAATCTGTCACTAAACACAACCTTAGGCCATCTACCCTCTTCCATAGCCCCTCACAATATACATTCATTAAATCGTGTTTTCAAGACTTTGCCACGTGGATCCTCAAACAAATAACATGAGGTGGGTTGAACATACGTTGGCTCGCCTTTGTGTGTATTTCAAGCGTGTCGGATTCAGCGATTTGAGTTAAGCTTAGACAAGGAGAACGCGGGGGCACCCATAATCATAGGGAGGCTAATTATCGGTCTATGACTAAATCAGAGCCCCACACAAGCACTTGATTCCCAAGCTTATTTATTTAGAAGATAAAATGCAACTTCCCGACCAGTTCTCACCGAATTCTGGGTCGATTTTAAAACTTTCATAACCCCTCCATAAAACCATGATTTATAAAGGTTAGTGATAAGATCTTATTCGAAATAATCTAACGGTGTAGTAAATTTCCTTCCAGTGGTGGAAATTCAAAACTTCAATTGATTGTCGAAGTCAATGAATTCGAAACTTCGATTGATTTGTTAAAGTCATGTTGCAATACCCTCGACTTTGACAGTTTTTTTTGACAAATGTAGATTTATTGAGAGTTAAGCATAAGCTATGAGACAATTTTCTACTATAAATAAAGGGATAAAGCTTGGATTATGATAGAACTATGATTGTATGTGAAATATTTCCATGATTCTGGTCAAATTTGTAACTAATGACCAAAACAAACTTAAATTATGATCATCCCCTAAATTTTTGCTTGACAATTATTAACTCTATAACACAAAATTAACTCTATACCACAAAGAAAAAATCCATTTTGCTACCCAATTTGGGTACTCCCCATTTTTCCATCTTTACCTTTGGAATGGAACATATTCCAGTGATACCAACTACGTGCATTTAATGGATGACTATGAGAGCAGTTACCTGGTCCATCACATCCACTTATTCTGACCAAAGTTGGGAGTCTTTTTATCATGTTGTACACGTGAATGTGAAGCTGAATCGACGAAGATAAAATCCATCCCGACGTGGTTGGTTTTTATTCAATCGAAGGCCTCTCGTTCAAACCCCAAAACCTAAACACGTACAACGCTAAGCTGCTTGTTCTTCTCATTGATATTTACATTTCTGACAATTCTATATCTGTTTATCCCGCCATCTATCATCTCGGGGGAATATTACCCGGGGATTCCATGAGCTAAAAAAATGCCATTCTGTGAGGTAAGCAAGTATTAGCCAGGTAGATTCTCTGAAGGAATCAATATATTCTATAAGCAATATGGGCATGAAGACATCAAGGTCCTGCTCATAATTGGTAAGTTTGTCTGCCTTAATTGTCATCCTTTTGTGCATAGAAACACAGATCTACTTTATTTAGTCTCCAAATGCATACTGAAAGTAGCCTGCAATCTTGAAGAATGGAGCAAGAATTTTCGTTCTTTTCTTATGTTTCCTTTTTTTCGTATCCCCTTTAAAATTGCTCGTAACAGACTTTAAGAGGACTCAAATCCCTAGATGTCGGATTTCGAGGGGTTTTATCGCAAGGTTTTGCCCCCTTTTCTTTGTAAGTTTTATGAGTCAGAGGAGGTTTAAGGCATGTGTGGATGATGTCATGCCGAGGCATCTTGTTGTGTGTCGCTCTATCTAACCCCTTCCAAAGGTGGACAATTGTTAGTGCTTTAGTGGAGCGAGTCGAAATAACCTCATTAGTCCTGTGTTGGGTGGGGGTAGCCCTTGCTATCAGATCGGAGGGGAGGATGAATCTCGTCCATCATATGTTGTCACACGAGTGGTTTCATGGGAAATCCCCTGGCCATTTGAAAAACCATCAAAGGGGGGTGGAACCAATAATTAGCTGTCACATTGCGTGTGCCCAAAATTGTGGTTTTTGTATCTTCGACGCCCCCTTCCATTAACTACCGAGCAAATTGTGGGGGTTGGTATGGATTATGATTGTTGGATCGTTGGGAGGATGATCTTGACCATTTGATCATCATTGATGGATAGGATCTGAGGTAAGCTCGGGAGGAAGGTGTTGCCCCAAATATCCAGACCAACCAGTATTTGGAGGAACCTCGAAGTGGCTAGAAACAAAATCTCGGATCCCTGGTTTCTAGTTGTTAAGCATTCTAGGGTGAGAGGATAACCAGACCACTAGACAATTGAAAGATTGCTTGTGAGGACATTTTAAGGAGTCTGATTTCCCAGATTCCCGATGGGTCAAGGTTCTGAGGAAGGTTTTTGTGGAGTGAAGCCCTTATGCCTTGTGATGACATGTAGTGCCATGTCAGTCTACTGGTCGTGTTGTGGTTGGTTCACGTATCACAAAGGACATCGTACCACATGTCTTGGATGGTCAAAGTTCCAACACATCGTTCCGTCAGAGTCTTGGAGGATGTAATTATGTTAGCCTCCGCGTGTCTATGCCACATCAATGTGGCATCTGGTCTAGATATAAGGTGTCATGTTAGGTGGCATGCCACGTTAGATATGCTTGTCTATGGTACCAAACCTGGCTCCAGTGTTTGTGAAAGAGAAAACCATGGAGTTCATTGGATCTCGGTGCTTGGTTGGGGTAAATTTCTGGGATGAAGTTCCACGAGCCTGGATAAGTGGTTAACCGACAACCAAGAAGTTTTTACTATGTCAAATTTTGGGGATCCATTGGATCTTAGTACCCAGTTGGGTAGGGTTCCACCTCCGAGTTCTTCCTGTTGGCTTGAGAGGTATGCATGTTGGCTATTGGTCGAGACATGCCACGTTGGAGGATTACGTGTCCTGACATGTTAGCACCTAGCTAGTGCCACATTGGGTGGTACAAGTGGCGAGGGTCCATGTGGGAGCCACGTGGATGTGAGGTGGATTTTGGTGTAATCATGATTGAAAACTTTAGGAGGCCATAACTTTTTACCTGAGCTTGGATTTGAGTATAGCTACAATCATCAGAAATATCTCTACGAGCATAACTGACTTATGAGCTAAAATTTGGATTTGGAAATGTGGTTACGGAAGGTAATTTAGAGGAAAGAAAGTGAAATTTTGTGCACCCCACTAGCCTAATATGGGTTAGGGGTTGGGTATGTTACAAAAATCACCATAAAATTCAAGTATTCAATGCTACATAAAGACACATTGCTAATACATTTGACATACAACAAAATATAAAGTAAGCTTGATTGCAAAAGTGGATTCTATGAGATCGAAACAAAGCAAGGAGATATTCATAAAACAACATCTAGTGCAACAAACGGGAAATATGAATGGTTAGTAATGCATTTTGGTCTCATAAATGCACCTACATACTTTCAAATATGTATGGACTCTATCTTTAGTCCTTATTAAAACTTCATTCTTGTATATATAGATGACATTCTTGTATATTCTACAACAATTGAAGAACCCAATACTCACCTTCAAAAATTTCTTGAATTAGGTCAAAAGCATAAAATTGTCTTATCAAAGGCCAACTTGAATCAAAGGAGAACTGAGATAGAATATCTCAACTTATTCATTTGTCAAGGCAAGGTCAAGAGGCAACCCCACATTACAGAGCATATTCTCTAGTTTCTAGATATTCTTGAAATTTTCCAACACTTACAATCTTTCTTGGGTTGTATAAATTATGTACTTCCATTCTTAAAAGATGTCTCTATTGAGATATCTCAATTGTAGAAACTATCAAGGAAAGGACAATGGAAATGGAATGAAATACATATTAAAGGAGTAAGGACACTCAAAGAAAAATCATCACATCTTCCTCCATTATGATTTCCTATTGATAATGGTCCTTATGTTGTATTAACATATGCCTCGATGATAGGATATGAACAATATTATTAGAAGATGGAGAATTATGTAAATATACTTTAGGAGTTTGGATAGACACAACTGATCGACATCATATATAGAACTATAAAATCTATATTGTTGTGAAAGCACTCAAAGATTTGAAATTGTTTATTTTCCCTCACAAGTATGTCATCCAATCTAATTATAAAGGTCTTAAAGGACTTCTTAACAAAATTATCGATCCTACCCTAGACAAACATGGAAGATTAACATGATGGAAAAGTATTATCAAGACATTTGAATTTGAGGCAAAACACATCGATGACAATAAGAATTCTCTTGTAGATCAACCAAGTCAGGATCAAGTTGCATATTGCATAATGGAAAAAGGGGAATATTCAAATTCAAAACTAATATGATAGTGTGAAGGATACAAGGGTTTGTAATGAACAATTCACTCTGAATCCATATATATATAATAATAATAATAATTGATTGTAAAATAATGATGATATTACAAGGATAGGGCTTGCTTAGATATATGCCCTTTATGGTTTTATGAAGAGTCATGACTTTTAGTCATGACATTTTATTACATTAATGTTTAATTTACTTTTATTTATTATTTTAATGTCTTTATATTATATTATTTATTTATTGTGACATTGCCCTTCCCTTAAATTTTTCTTTGTCCTCAAAGCAATGATAAGGAAGGATGTAACTAGAGGAAGTGCTCTGACTCCCATGCAACATCTTCTTCCGATAGATTTTTCCATTTAATTAAATATTCTTGGATTACTCGAGAACGTAATCCCTTCGGGCTCTAAAATGATTCTTCCTTCCTCATCCAACATAGGAAGTATAGTTTGTGCCTTTTTTTGTTGCCCAAAGACTCTCTTTAGACATGATACATGAAAGACATTGTGGATACGACTTTTATCTGGTAAATCCAACTGGTAAGCTAAGTGACTGATTTTTCTATTTATTTGATATGGTCCATAAAACTTTGGAGCCAATTTATTCTTCCCATGTTGTTTAAGGGATAACTGTTTGTAAGGTTGAAGTCTCACAGATACCCAGTCTGCTACTTCGAACTCTCTTTCTGTTCGGTTTTGGTCTGCTTGTTGCTTCATTCAGTTCCTTGCAACTATTAAGTTTTCTTTAAGTAACTGAAGGATTTTCTGACTTTTGTCTAAATGGTCTTTTACTGACACAAATTTTATGTGGCTAGTGGCCAACTCCTTTCATGATGGAGGTTCATAACCATAAAGAGCTTGGAAAGGTGTCATTTTAGTTGATGTGTGATAAGTGGAATTATACCACCACTCAACAAGGTGCAACCATTGAAACCATTTATTTTGTTTGTCGGAGATAAAACAACGAAGATAGGTTTCTAAACATTTATTGATGAGTTCTGTTTGACCATCTGTTTGAGGGTGGTAAGTTGAGCTCATATTGAGAGAGGTTCCAATCTGTTTGCAAAATTCTCTCCAAAAATTCCCTTTAAATTTGGCATCTCTATCGCTGACGATAAGTTTAGGGAACCCATGTAGTTTGTAAATATTTTTACAGAATATTTTAGTCGTTTGTTTTGTTGAATCTGTTTTCCTTACTCCAATAAAGTGTGCATACTTAGCTAGTATGTCTACTACTACTAATATTTTATCTTTTCCGTCGGATATGGGTAGTCCCTCAATGAAATCCAATGAAATTTCTTCCCATTTTTTGTAGGGAATGTGTAATGGGTGGAGTAACCCAGGGGTCGACACATTTTCATTCTTGTTCCTTTGACAAAGATCACATTCTGCTACATATTTTTGAATATCTGCACTCATCCCTTTCCAAAAAAATGATCTTCATGCATTATAGTATGTTTTGAAAAATCCTACATGACCTACAACTGGGCAATCATGAGATTCTTGAAGAACCTTGGCTTTAAATCTCGAGTTGGTATTTAAGTAGATTCTCCCTTTATACCATAATATGTCGTTTTTCAATTCGAACTTAGGATATTGATTTAAATTGTTGATTATAGAGAAAGTCTCTGGGTTTTTTGCATACTCAGTTCAGATTTCATCCAACCATTTTGGGATGACTATTGATATTGAAAAAACTTTTGTTCCTTCATCTTTTCATGATAGGGCATCAACCGCGATGTTGTCTTTTCCTCTTTTATGTAGAATTTCCATATCAAAAGTGGCAATTTTCTCTATCCACTTTTGTTGTTCGGTTGACAATGTTTTTTTTGTTGTAACAAGTATTGGAGACTATTACGATATGTGCGTATCAAGAACTTACTTCCCAATAGATATTGGTGTCATTTTGTTAATGCATGCTTGATGGCAAGAATTTTCTTGTTGTAAGTGGATTGTAAGCATTATGTTTGATTTAATTTCCTGCTCTCAAAAGCTATTGGGTGCCCATATTGCATCAATATTGCTCCAATTCCAAGACCTGACGCATCACACTCGATGATGAAAGGTTTGGAGAAGTTAGGTGTTGCTAATATCGGGGTTGTGGACATAATGTCTTTTAAGTTTTCAAAACATTTTTGTGCTTCCACATTCCATTGGAAGTAGTTTTTCTTAAGGAGATTTGTTAGAGGGGCGGTTAAATGAGCATAATTCTCGACGAATCTTCGATAGTATCCTACCAATCCTAGAAATACTCTTAACTTGGATATGTTTTTGGGTTTAGGCCATTCTGTGATTGCCCTGATTTTCTTGGGGTCTACCTTGACTCCTTTTTTGGATATGATGTGACCAAGGTACTCTACTTCCTCCTTTCAAAATGTACATTTTGACATTTTGGCGTAGAATTGATTTTCCTCCAAAAGAGATAACACTTGTCCCAAATGTTTCATATGCTCCTCCCATGTTTTACTGTACACTAAGATATCATCGAAGAAGACTAAGACATTTTTTCGAAGTAGGGAGTCATAGGGAGTGGGGAGAGGCCACGAGAGAGTGGGGAGGGTTACAGAAACGAAAACAGGTTGCAAGAGGGAGGGAGTGGGGAGGATTATGGAAACAGAAACAGGCTACGGGCTAAGGGATGCAGTTTCAGACTGTGGGGGAGAGTTACAATATAGGGGCTGCGGGGTGAGGGAACAAGGGGGTTGTGTTGAGGGGGAAACATGGGGGTGTGGGGAATGACTGTGGTATGGGGGAGCGACCAACTCTGATACCAATGTGAAGGACACAAGGGTTCGTAATGAACAATTCACTCTTAATCCATAATAAGATATATATATATATATATATATATATAATGTAAAATAATGATGTTATTACAAGGATAAGGCCTACCTATATATATTCCCTTTATGGTTTTATGAAGAGTCATGACTTTTAGTCATGACCTTTTATTACATTAATGTTTTATTTACTCTATATTATATTATTTATTTATTGTGACAAATAATATTCGATATTGAAAATGTCATTGGCCTAATTTAGGAGACTAATCCGAGAATTACCTAATTTAGGCACATGCATCAAATCCAATTTAAGATTGAAAAACGTTATTATTAGTGGCAAGCAATAGAAGAAATCAATGAAAGAGAAGACACGGTCCAATATTATTGGGGAAGCTATCATGTCCTTAGCCCACAACCTAAATGGGTATACAATTGGGAGACAAAATGGATCGTAATCAAACATACATGTTTAACTGTCGAAGATCAAACATGTCATGGTATTGAGTAGTGTGAGACATTGTCTGGTTATTCCAACTACAATAAGACCCTACTTATTTCATCTTTACTTTTGTAAAAGCAACAAACATCTTGACCCTGTATTTGTTAGAAGGATCCCACATACATCAATATAATGGTAGATAATGGCTACAATATAGATAGTGGTTACAATGTTTGATTCTCTCAAGAAAATTCTCGAAGAGCCTATTGTAACTATAAATAAGAGTCTTGGTTTCTAATTAGACACACCAAGAGATCAACAAAGCATTCATGCGAGTTTACTAAGATCTAAAGATTGAGTTTGTGAGCCCCTCTCTTTCTTTGTAATACCCCTTTCTATTAATATTGAAGCTGACAAGAGATGCTTCCCCACATTCATAGATGGCATCCCTAGTAAACTAGTTGGTGTAGACTAATACGCCTCACCTAAGGGGATTCAAGTCGGGCGCCTACTGGCATGGAACTAGCCAAATGCCCAAAAACATTGGCGACAACCGATTTAGCTAACCCCTTGGGATAGATTAAAAATTAATTCTTTATATAGATGGAATCCCTAATAAACATGTCAACATAGACTAGTACTCCTCACTCACAAGGGTTTGGACTAGGCACCCATTGGCATGAAACTAGCCAAATGCCCAACAAAATTGGGGACTATCAGTTGAGCTAACCCCTTGGGTTGATTTAAAAATTAAATTTACATATATAACAGAATCCCAATTTGAATCCCCCTAGATGAGGTGCACTAGTCTATACCAATGAGTTTATTAGGGATAACATACATGAATATGAGGAGACATCCCTTGGATTTACCTCGAAATGTTTCTAGATTTTTTTTGAACTTTTAACATATAATAATAACATTCATTTTGATAATATTAATTTTATATTTTGATAATTATTATATCATCTAACGTATGATAATATGTGATAATGTTAGCATCACAAGTAATATGTGATAACATTAGCATCACAAGTCACACATTTATGATAATCTTTTCTATAATGTCGTGGAAAACAATAAAACATGTTTCATTGTTTTCCAAATTCATATGACTCTTTTTGTGATCATGTCATTATAATTTGTAGTTATAAATTTTCATCCGAATCACCCTTTTTGATAGCCATTTCATAGCCCTCAAAGCCTTAAAGTTTTATGTTCCTATTAGATAAGAAGTCCATTAGATAAGAAGTCCATTGTTTAAGAATGTAGATCTTCACAATTACTCATAATTATGAAGGATTTTTTGAAATAAAACTGTGTATAAATTTATTTTTCCTTAATATAAGAGAAAAATAAACTTATACACAATTTAATTTCTTTAATTCTAAAAAAAATCCAATAAATAAGACAGATAATAGTATGATATAATAATGTAAACCAGCGTATGACTTACAATAGGATGATATATAGATAAAGTCAATGGAAAAAATAATTAGGTGGGAGGAGAATATCTCAATTTAATTTCTTTAATTCTAAAAAAAATCCAATAAATAAGACAGATAATAGTATGATATAATAATGTAAACCAGCGTATGACTTACAATAGGATGATATATAGATAAAGTCAATGGAAAAAATAATTAGGTGGGAGGAGAATATCTCAATTTAATTTCTTTAATTCTAAAAAAAATCCAATAAATAAGACAGATAATAGTATGATATAATAATGTAAACCAGCGTATGACTTACAATAGGATGATATATAGATAAAGTCAATGGAAAAAATAATTAGGTGGGAGGAGAATATCTTGAAAGGTGTTCGGCCCTTCTAGAGGATTTTAAAAATTATATACTAATGCACCAATTCAATTTGTTATAATACTACTTTGAATAGCAAATTGGTCATGTTGGGGAGTCCTTCCACCCTCTCGTAATGGACTACGATTTGCCTTTTATTGTGTAAGAATGATGATCTTAACGGGATTAATGGGATTCAATTGACAAATATTAACGACTTCACGTCACGAAGATTTATGATATCCACGTGGCTCACTTTCGAGAAAGTGCCAAAGATAACAAAATCCAAAAGAAATCCTATGAATTTTACTTTACTAACACTTGTATGTTAACATTCAATATAGCTCGAATGGAAAAATTTTGAAGTGATTTACACCATACAAATATTCACGAGACTTTGTATTCCATTGTGAAAGCAAAATCCTAACTTGACTTTCAAAGTAGAAATATTTATCAATTTATTTTTATGATTTGGATTTTTATACTTTGGGTTAGTTAGAATGGATTAAATTTTTTAACGTAAAAGTTTTATTGTCTAAATTTTCCCGTTAAAATTTTAATATTAGTGTTTTTCTTTTATGGTTATTTACTTTTCTAAAAATTGGAAAAATATTTTAACATTTTAAAGTTTTAAAATTTAAAAAATATTTAAATTTTTTTAATATTAGTGTTTTTTAATTGTTATTTATTTTTCTAAAATTTGAAAAATATTTTAATATTTTAAAGTTTTAAAATTTAAAAAATATTTTAATATTTTTAATTGAGAAAATAATTATAAACTTTATTAATTTTGGAAATTAATCATCTATCATCTTTATTCATTTTTAATTCTATCTTAGTTTGTATTCTTTATTTTATTTTTCCATCTTAATTTTTATTTCCTTACCCTTACTCAAATTTATTAATCAATTACCATTATTTTATCTTAATTTTTCTTATTTATTCTTATATAATATTTTTTACAACTTGTTGTTGGATTCATTTTGATTAGCTTATTTAATCTAGTCCTATTATTAATATTATTCTTTAATTCTATTTATTTATCTCAATTTACTCTCCTCGTTTAAATTTCTTTTTTAATTTGATTTTTAGTTTTATCATTATTATTATTAATTTTTTTTTTCATTTAATTTTAATTCAATTTTTTTTTTTTCATGGAGAAAAGCGTATTTTTGTTTATCCGAAGAAAACCAAATTACATTATGTAGGTGCCCTAAGCACGGCCCAATCTTGGGTAGAGAGATCCCAAAGGGACACAAAAGTTGGTTGAGAAATCACAAAGAAAAAAAGAAAAATAAGAACTGGGGAAAAGAAACCCCAAAGAGACCGGAAATCCTGGGTCAAGAAGTCTCGCCACAACAATAAACCTAGAAAAGCAATCCCAACAAAACCCTGGTGGCCGGAAGGACTAGGTCAGAGTGGTATGAAAACCCTCACAACGACAGAACTAGATAGCAACAACATCGAAGTAGACCATGACCAACCAAAAGAGAAGACCAAAAACTGCATGCCCTCTCATAGGACATCAAAGTGCCACACACAACACCGCACCCAAAATGCCACGCACAACACCGCACACCCAAGAATATGACCTCAAAGCTCTGGCACAACCCCCGCCAGATAGGAGGAAAACCATTGACAACCACTGAAAGGAGCCAAAACTAAGCTTACATCAAACCCTGAACAACCAAAGAGACTAGAGGGAGGAACCACAAACCAAGAGTAGAACAAAGCAGAAGATCCAAGCACCAAGACCCAAACCCAGATCCACACACCCACAAAGGATGATTTGTCACATGAAGAGAAAACTCAAGAAGGAAACCCCAAGAGACCCAAGCCGAGAGTAGGTAGACAAGCAAACCTCCAAAGAGAACCCAAAGGCAAGCCGGACCAGGTCTGAGAGGCGTACAATCCTCTCAAGAATAAGAGAGGGTCCAAAAACTCCAAAACCTGGCCGAAAATGTCTGAAACTTGACACTCAAATTTTGAAACTAGGAACATGAAGCCCATGGTATGCATCAAACCTTGACAATGACCCGAAAACTAGAGAGGGAGGTCGGATGGAGACACCACGTATGCCTGCAGGAAAAAAGAGGAAGCCTCATGGAAATAAATCTGACGGAAGAGAAGAATAACTAAGACGACCAGAAAAAAACAGAGGACACGAGCACCGAAAACAACACCACCGCCTAGAAAAAACCCGATCTAGGTAAGAAACGATGGAGCTAAGCAAAACGAGAGAGTCGGGGCGAGATCTCTGCACCAACAAAATAAGAACCCCGACCACCATCAAAATTCGTTTCATCCAAAAAGGAGAGCCCGATCTGCAATATCCATAGAACAAAAACTCCTCGCAGAGAAAGAAAACATCGCAGCTGGGAAAGAAGTCGGGGAGAAGGAGGCTTCAAAGGTGAAGGGGGACTACGGGCAAACATTGAGAAAAAATACACATACCGTGCTTGATCTCGAACACCAGATCATTTTTTTTCAATTAATTTATATTAATAATATTTAATTAATTTTATTTTAATGATCTATATTAATTTAATCTCTCTCCTTTGCTTGTTTAAATCTTTTTCATCATTTGTACTTAATTTATTTTAATTATTTCCTTTTATTTAATTTTAATCTTAACATATTTAATTCTTTCTTCAATTGGCCATTTCATTTTATTTTAATTGTTTCTTTCTTCAATTGACCATCTCATTTTATTTTAATTGTTTCTTTCTTCAATTGGCCATCTCATTTTATTTTAATTGTTTCTTTCTTCAATTGGCCCATATATTTAATGGTAAGAATTTTTTTTGTGTTGAATTTAATCGAGTAACCCTTTTTAATGTTATATTATATTTTTTAATTAATTTTTATTTGTTAGTTTTTTTTATTCTTATTAATGTTGAGATATTATTGAATATAAATCTTCTTCATAATATGTTTAACTATGCATTCATACATTGTATAAATAACATTGTTTATTCCTTGATAATGAGTGGAAATCATAACTTTCTCTAAGATGATGATATCCAAGAGAATATATTTATTTTTGTTAAGACATGTAGGGTCCAACTCTCATCTAGCTATTTTAATCTCTCTAAGAGTTAGTTAATGAATGTGCTATCTTCTTTGAATAAAGCCCATTAGATGGTTCTTCATGGTTATTTAATGTACAATGGTCCACTTTATAAGGTAGTTAGTATCCATTAATGATGAAATCACAAGTAGTTAGGTTTTGCTATCAAAAATCTATTTAATGAGAATACGAGGCTATGAACTTTTTTGTGTTGTATTGTTGTATTGTGTTGCCGCAAGAGGCAAGTGAACATTGCTTTCTTTCTTCTAATAATCATAATACAAGGGTATATTTTGCATATTCCATCTTATTTATCTCTTGTATCTAATTTTTTGCAATTATATTTTTTGTATACCTGGTTTGTGTTTCAAGTCTTAGAATTAATGAACACTACAATCTTCTTTTGTAAACTACCATCTAGGTTATATCGTTGTGTACAACATAATTTCAGTTGCTTGTTATTCACTTGAGTCATAGGATTAAAAAAGGAGCTGCAATTTCATTGGTGGAGGATAAAGTGTTAGAAAAACAGGATCACAAAGCAATAAAATAAGACAAATGCGGAAATAAAACAAAAAAGATACACAATACAATAGAGACACAGATATACGTGGTTCACCCAATGTGGGCTACGTTCACCAGAGAAATTGTCAAGTCCTTCCTTTTTATTATCTTGCAAAATGAAGGAATACAACCTACAACACACTTGTTGTAACTTCCTCTTCTTTCTCTCACAGTCTCCTTTCTCAGAATACAATATTCACGATAATACACAACCACAATACAATTCCCTCATAAAAAAGGGTTTCCTTCTAGGGAAAAAAACCTTAAAAATAACTTCTATCGTCAGATCTGTGACCTTATAATGAGCGATCCAGATTGACTATAAAATTATAATATTTTACAAGGAAAATTTTCCCAATATTTCGCTTCCCCCCCCCCGCCCCCCACAGACCCCCCTGGCGACAGTTGTGGGGGGGCAAACCCACCCACACCCCCCCATTAGGGAATGAGGTCCAAGCACGACTAAAACAAACCTCCGAATCAGGAAGATAACAAGGCTCCACAACCAACATAAAGCCTATTTATCATGGGCTCGAAGTCATGCACATTATATACAAAATTCATATGTCATATATACCGAAGATAATCTGCTTTGTAGACACCATCCAACATAACACTGAGATGTCATGTTGTGTATAACATAATTTCAAATGTTTGTTATTAACTTGAACATCAGGTTTCAAGAAGGGGCTACAATGTCATTGATAGAGGATACAACTTAGATAAAGCTTCTTTATCACGGGGTCGAAGTTGTACACATTCTAACCAAAATTCATGTGTCATACATAACAAAGGGAATCTGCTTTATAGACACCATCCAACATAAAAATGACATGTCATGTACAAAACATCCATACACATTTCCTAGTATTATTCTTTTTTTTTTCAATGTGGTTCACGACATCATTGGTGCACGCTACGTCCATGAAATATATGCCCCCCCAAAAAAATAACATGGGGGCGACCAAACATTTCATCAAAGCATTAAACCAGAACAACTATACTCCGTTAAGAGTCATCGACATGTCACTTATAGGAAATGAACCTGGGTGGAGAGGTTAACAACCAATCCTCCCAACCACCCAAACCTGACCCAATTAACATTTCCTAATATTTTTTTTTTGACGAAAACGGTTAGAATTATATTAAAAAGGTGGACTGGCCAGTAAATTGGCAAGCCCCTGGGTCCATTACATCGAAAGTGATTTCTATCACTCAACATTCAAAATCCTGGAAACGTTACCACATTACCCAGATTACTTTTTGCTAATAGCTATTTCAGCGAGCCAGATCGGCTTCGCGTCCTTACTTCTTCCCGCTGATAGACATTTTTTTTCTTTTTGGTTACGACCTGCCATTCATTGCTTTGACCCTATTTATGAATTTCTGGCTGAGCTTGCACTTCTTCTGCCTCAGCAATATCGGCCCAGCTTGAGGCTTGCTTGGTTGGGCTTGAACACCTGGGCAGAGCTGCTTCCGCTGGATCTTCCCCCTTAGCAGGTTCTTTGAGGACGGAGACAGATTCACTTTCAGTTTCTGACGGCGGGATCCTTGCTTCAGCTTGCTTCTCCGGTGGCGCTCCCGTCCACCAAGTGGGATTTTGGCTTCGGGATGATCTTCTTTTTCCGGATGACTTCTCACAGTTCCGCGCTGTGTGCCCTGTTTCAAAACATACCCTGCATCTGAAACAGAGGTTCTCGAAATCGATCTTCTGGGTCCAAGAGAAGCTCTCTCCGAGGAG